>JAHTLZ010002159.1:0-18583 GCA_023846285.1 Phrynocephalus versicolor
CCCCCAAGGCCAAAGGCCTACGCATGTCAGGAAACCAAATCAAAGTGTATTTGACAGAGGATTGTCCAGATTTCTCTTGAGTATTTTACCTCCAGCGTTGGAGCCCTCACCACCTCCTGAGGCAACTGAGTCCATTGCCTCAGTGCTCTAACAACAGGAAGTTTTTTACCCCCTGGTATTTAACAAAACTTGGATTCCCATAACTTGAGCCCCTTGTTGCTTGGCCTGTCCTTTGGGATAACTAACAGATTCTGCCCCTCCTCTGTGTGACAGTGTTTCAAGTGTTTGAAGTATGCTGCTATATCTCTCCTCAGTCTTTTTCAAATTTCTCATTCAGTTTGTGTGGAAAACTACACCTCATTTGGGGTAATTTCCTCTCAATGCATGCATTTCTTTTTCTTTATCACCTTTAATATCACATCACATTTGCATATGCTCCTACTAAACTATGTTGACTTTGGTGACCTGGAGATTACATGATTTTATTGGTGCTGGTGTAATGCTATGACATAGGAATGTTGGAGACCCATAAAACCCCAGATAGCACAAGCTATAAAGCGGTGCCATTACTGGAGTAAAATGTTTTAAGAGAGCTAGGTTGTACTGCTGTCATTTTAAATATCCATTCATTCTGGTTGGGAATGTGAGCCAGAACACACCTGGCTTAATAGAGCCAACCAAGTTGTAGATACAGTATTCACCTGAAAATATTATCAAGCTATTTTTTGCTGTTTTCATTCTGTATGGAAATAGGGGGAAATGATGCACCTATTGCTAATCTCCCATGCGGTAGGCATCATTACTGCAGAATTCTTAATCAAATTAGCATTCTCATTGGCATATTATCCTTTATTATTTGTTACATTTTCTCCTGAATTTTCTCCAAGGAACTGACAGATGTGCATGACCCCACTACTTTAACATCAACAACCACCCTAGTTGTTTGATTATGTTAAGAGAGTGTGGCTGGCCCCACAATGATCTTACAGAAGGACTTGAATCAGGGTCTCTTGAGGTCTAAGCCAACCTTCGTAGCACCACAGCACAATGGTTGAAGTCCATCACAATGTGGTTGCACCTTTTGGTAGTTATGACCACCATCTCTATTTCCTGAAGTTGTTACTGCATTTCATCATGAAGGAAATATTCTTGCATTTCCTTCATGCATCACAATTAAGTAGGATAGAGATACTAGGGAGTAGCCTTGCCATAGTAGGACAACCTTGTTGTGAGAAAACAGCCTTGCTTCTGCCCACTTTCACTAGATGACTATAGAGTGAAGGTGGGCATGGGAGGTTCTTTTCCAGTTGGATGAATAAAGAATCTACAGTTCAATTTGTACTTTTTGAAAACAAAAACAAAATAAGCAAGTCAAGGACCTGTGCAACCCTTCACAACACTCATTCAGTATGGGTTGTTAGCAGTGGCCTTCCTGATGGAAGTGTGAAGTGTTTCTGATTTGTCTGGGGACCAATGAAAGGGTCGCATGATAAGTGGGAGACAAATTGTTTTAATCTTGGTCACCTGATCAGAATAGTAATGGGGTGATATATAAATCCAATAAATAAATAAATGTATTATTTCCCAGCCCTGATTGTGATGGAACTTGACAGTGAGTACTAGCACGGAAAGAGAAAAAAAATCATAATCAAGACATAAACATCATAGAATTTCATATAAGTGCCCCTTAATACAAAGCCTAGACAGTAATCTCATAAATCTCTTTCCTTGGCACTCAGTTTGGGTTTACATCAAAGAAGAAAAGAAAGTACAGTAATTACAGATAAAATACAACATTGAAATCTATTGTGTGTAGAACATCTTATATTTAAATATATGTAACCAAACCAAGGTAGTGCTAGTTGGCCGTCCTAATGCTCTGAAGGAAATGGCTGCTCTTGAGATACACGGATTAGTAATTAACTGCCTGATCCAATGAGAAAGCTGTGCAATCATAACTTTACTTCTGGACAACGTGGAGCTGAAAGGTCTGGTGCACCTTTTATCTGTTCTCTCTATTCTATTGGTTTTGCTTCAGTTTTGGAGAAGAAGCACCTTGCCATGCTGATTGTAGTCTTTAGGGCTGAATTATCTGATGAGACACTGAAGGGGGACTTGCCATTTAAGTAAGTCTTGAAGAATTCTGAAGCCTGCCTCTTAGCAGAGTGGAAGAAGTGGGAGCAGCCTGTTTCCATAATTCTCATTTTCTGGAATCGTTATCAATTTAAACAGTTATCTCTGGGATTATCTCAAGAGATGTTCATACAGAACTGTATTGTTGGGATGCAAAAAAAACACAACTATCCTGAGACAGTATCAGTTCAGTTTTTACTGCACTAATGTTATATCAATTTGTAGGATGTTCACCAATTTGTGAGAGTGTATGTACAAAGGAGAGCTTTCTTTCCACTTTGAGTGGTCCTATAAAAGAGAGCAGGGTGCTTGTACCTTAAATGGTCTTTCAAAGATTCAGTGAGTGTGCCTTGTCTACTATTAACTGCCCAGAGTAGTCTTTCAGTACACAAGTCAATCAAAAATAAATAAATAAATAAATACATACATACATACATACATACATACATACATACATACATACATACATACATACATACATACATACATACATACAAAGCAGAGGTAGTTTGTCTTACCCTCTTCATATAAATTCTGTATCTACCAGATTTCCTTCCTTTCCCAGGGTTGCCTGCTTACCATCATCTGAACCATGTTCCACTTGTTCATCTCATTTCTCTACCTCTCTGAGACCACCATTTCCTTCCCATATCCCTAATAAAGAGCACAGAAGAAGTACTGTAATACATGAGTATGAGGAACCAGAAAATGGGGGCTGCTCCAGCAAAATCCGGAGCAGCTGGAGAATGTGCCATTTACCTCATATAAAAATACCTAATCAGGGATAGAACAAACCAGGATTGGTACAAGATAAAATCTGTTTTCCTCTCTGCTCCCCTTGTCATCTTCCTGATGACTTGGCTGTTGCCTTATCATCTTCTCCCCTCAGTACTTCGAATCCCGGGAGCCACGCAGTGGAGCAAGCTCCCGCTGTTCACCCCAGCTCCTGCCAACCTAGCACTTCGAAAGCATGTAAAATGCAAGTAGATAAATAGGTACCGCCGTAAAAGGCGGGAAGGTAAAAACAGTGTTTCCTTGCAGCCATGCCGGCCACATGGCCATGGACTTGCACAACACTGGCTCTTCCGGCTTGAATACGGAGATCAGCACCGCCCCTAGAGTCGGACACGACTAGCACGCATGTGCAGGGGGAACCTTTACCTTTACTTTTTACTCCAGACTGTTCTGTTCCAGTTTTTGTGACCTTCAGATGCTGCTAGAGCTACTGCATGTTGCGGCTAGCAATTCACAGAATGTGTTTTTTTTCTTGAGAAGAAAAAATGGCTGTAGATGGGACATTATTAGCTGACTGGCTTATTAGACATTCAAGAGAGCTTGGAGAATACTTCAGACAAGAAAAATTATGGGTGTTATATCTGAGTGGGTGATCATGTAAATCTTTGCAGAAACAGAGGACAAGTTTTTTTTGCTTTTGCTTTTGCTTAAGAAAAAAAAGAACATAAGATGTGTAGACAGTGTTTGTGTGTGTGTGTGTGTGTGTTGGGGGGGAAAGCAGTTTTTAAAACCCCATCCATTCTTCTGCTTTAAATCACTCCATGTTTCTTTCCATAGGGATTCAGAGTTAGGTTTAACTTGGTAGAGGATTGTGCCCTGCCTCTTTCCAGCCAGAGCACAGTAGTACGATCATGCCATTTAACATAATTAATCGGAAGCCATTAATGATACCAATCTGTTTACTGTGTCTTAGAGTGAAAAAGAAGGTCAGTAAGAAATCCCGGTGATGTCCTTAACTTAGATATACAGTACTGTATTAGAACATATGGTTAGAAGCAGCTATTAAAGTCTGTCCAAACGCATGTCATTTTAGATTAAAAATAGGCATGTGCAAACATCCCCACACACCAAGACCTTGCCCAGGCTCAAATAAAGGGTACCCACATTTAGGTCAACTTGCCTTTTATCCTATGGGAGACATTTCCAGCCTGCTTCTTGTCCAACATTGTAATGTTGTTTGTGTGTTTCCAGATCTCTAAAAACAAACAAAAGCTGTGCATCAGACATGCAAAAAGATATGACCTGGTGTGCAGTTGAGGGCTTGGTAGCGCCATCGCTTTCAGGAGGGTGACAGAGAGGAAAATTTTATTTCTACCCCCAGCCAATCTTTTGGCAGTTGAGCAAAGGGATTTGCACTCCACAAAGAGATTTGTCCTCTGTTAGGCCTGTAGCTGTTAGATGTACTGTGTTTAGTTCCTGCCAGGCTTGCAGCTAATAGACGTACAGTGTCCTTGGCTCTTATCAGCTCGGCCTTGGATCACCTGGGCGTCTTTCCCAGGTGTGCAACTTCTCCTGCTGGCAGCAGCTATCTATGTTGTTAGTTATTGTATTATTTTTGTAGAGTTCGCTGCTTTATGTTCGGTTGCTTAGCTTAGTTGTACTTATTATATTTTAGTGCCTGCTGTGTTTTTTTTTTTTCCCCCTCCCTCCCCCTTCCCTCGGCTAGGTCACCATGTCTGCAGGGACTCATATACCAATCGTGTTGGGTCGTGGACGATACGCTAGGACTCACGGGGTTAGTCGGATAAGAAGAACTAGGGTCAGGCATCTCGCGCCTGTCCCGCGTTCTGACCCCGTGACTCACCACCACGTGTCCGGGAGCCATTCCGCCAGAGCCTCCAACCTGTCCTGCCTCCTCCTTATTGCCAGGTCGGTCCACAATAAGACCGCTGTTATCTACGATGCCATCTCTGACAGCAGGGCCGACCTGGCCTGTATCACGGAGACCTGGGTGGGCTCAGAGGGGGGGGGCTTCCCTCGCCCAGCTGTGCCCTCCCGGGTTCTTGGTTCAGGGAGTGGGCAGGTTGGAGGGCCAGAAGGGGGGAGGAGCCGCCATTGTATATAGGGAATCTCTTCACGTGACCAGGGCCTCGACATTGGTGATTCCAGGGCTTGAATGCCTCCACCTGTTGGTAGGACAGCGGGATAGATTTGGCATTGTGCTGGGCTACCGTGCTCCCCGCAACCCAGCACAATCCCTGCCAGAGCTCGCGGAGTTCATCGCCGCTGCTCTGTTGAAGTCCCCCCGGCTTCTGGTCGTCAGGGACTTTAACGTGCATGCGGGCGGTGAGCTCGTCGGCGCAGCTCTGGAATTCATGGAAACCATGACGTCCATGAGTCTATCCCAGCATGTTTCTTGTCCTACACACAGGAGTGGGCATTCCCTGGATCTGGTGTTTACCTCCATGTCGGGGGACTTCAATCTGGAGGTGCGGGACATTGTTCCCACACCCGTGTCATGGTCAGATCACTACCTGTTGTCCTTTTCCCTAGCAATGGTGGCCCCTCCTCGCGGGGACCAACGGCCCCTTGTTTGGGCCCGCCCTCGAAGGCTTCTCGATCCGGCTCGGTTCCGGGAGGCCTTCGGGGAGCTTTCTGGCGGTCCGGCTGACGATTCGGCCGAAGCCCTGGCCAACCGATGGTTTGAGTCAGCTGCCGGTGCTGTCGACCGAATCGCCCCCAAGCGTCTCCTCCGTGGCAGAGCTCGTACTTCACCGTGGTTCATGGAGGAGTTAAGAGCGATGAAGCGGGAACGGAGGAGACTGGAGAGCATCTGGAGACAGAGCCGGACGGCGATAAACAAGACCGCTGTTGTGATCCAGACTAGGCGCTACTCGCGAGCGATCAGGGAGACTCAAAGATCTTACTACTCCCTGAGAATTGGTGAGGCCTCGAACCGCCAGGCAGAACTCTTCCGGGTGGTCCGGGACCTCACCAATCCTAGTCTGGCCAGGCCTCCTCCTACTGATTTCAGTAGCGAGAATTTTGTGGTCTTTTTTAGATCTAAAATAGAGGCCATCCGTGCTGGCTTTGAATCCAGTGACACTAGCCCTCCCTCGTCATCCCCAGCCCCCTCACCCCCCCGTTCTCCTCAACTGGTTGAGTTTGGGCCTGTTTCTCCTTTGGAGGCCTCCAGGGCTATTGCCCATTGCCGCCCCGCGACCACCCCCTTCGACCCTTGCCCATCTTGGCTAATTAAATCTGCCGGAGGGAGCATGCCCGAGTGGGCCGCTACCATCGCCACCGCCTCCTTTCGCGAGGGGGTTTTTCCCTCCCGTTTTAAGGAGACGGTTGTCAAGCCCATTTTGAAAAAACCGGGATTGGCGTCCGATCAATTGGCAAATTATCGACCAATCGCCAATGTTCCCTTCATGGGCAAGGTGATCGAGAGGGTGGCCGCGGTGCGGATTCAATCTTTCTTGGAGGAGCAGCGGTGCCTTGATCCTTGCCAGTCCGGCTTCAGGCCTGGCCGGGGTACCGAGACAGCTCTGGTCGCGCTGCAGGATGACCTTATCCGGGCGGCCGACAGGGGTTGCTCTACCCTGTTGGTTCTCCTGGATCTGTCAGCGGCCTTTGATACCGTCGACCACGGTATCCTACTGGACCGGCTCCTGGAGGTGGGGATCGGGGGGCACTGTTCGCAGTTGGCTCCGGTCCTTCCTCCGGGACCGGTCCCAGTATGTGCAGCATGGGGGAGAATTGTCGGCCCCGTGGACACTCCCGTGTGGGGTTCCGCAGGGCTCGTCTCTCTCCCCCATGCTGTTTAACATCTATGTAAGGCCGCTGGCGGGGGTCATCAGGAGATTTGGGCTGCGTTGTCATCAGTACGCTGATGACACGCAGCTCTATCTCTGTTTTTCCACCTCTGCAGTGGAAGCTGTCCGGTCCCTCGACCAGTGTCTGGAGGCGGTCATGGCTTGGACCAGGGCCAACAGGCTCAAACTCAACCCTGAGAAGACCGAGGTGATGTTCTTCGGGAGCTCCCCGTCTGGGTATGGGGGCCCCCTTCCCAGTCTGGAGGGTGTTTCCCTCCAACTGGCGGAGAGGGTTCGGAATCTGGGCGTGATCCTGGACCCGGCCTTGTCCCTGGAAGCCCAGGTGGCGGCCGTGGCCAGGACCGCGTTTTTTCATCTTCGCCAGATCGCCCAGATCCGCCCCTACCTAGACAGGGACTCCCTGAGAACAGTGGTCCAGGCGCTGGTGATCTCGAGGCTGGACTACTGTAACGCTCTCTACATGGGGTTGCCCTTGACTCTCCTCCGGCGACTGCAGCGGGTGCAAAATGCAGCGGCCAGACTGGTGGCGGGTGCGCGTCTTTATGACCGCATCACCCCGGTTCTGGCCCAGCTGCATTGGCTACCCGTTGCCTCCCGGATCAGATTCAAGGTCCTGGTTTTAGTTTATAAAACCCTCCATGGCCTGGGCCCGGACTACCTGGCGGAGCGGATCGCCCAGCGGTCAACATCGGCCCGACCGGTTCGGCAGTCGCGGGCGCAGTCGCTACAGGTTCCATCCCCCTGAGAAGCCAGGTTGTCCCGTACCCGGAACCGGGCTTTCTCGGTGGCTGCTCCATCTATATGGAACAGCCTCCCTAGCAAAGTGCGCTCTGCAGAGTCCCTGCTGGCCTTCCGTAAAGCGGTGAAGACCATCTTATTCCGCGAGGCCTTTGGTGACCTAGCTTAGGTTTTTTTTTTTTTTTTTCCTCCCGCCATCGATAATTAGGTCAAATTGACATAGCAGCAGTGAGGTTTGAATTAAAGGGTGCGCCCCTGCTGCAGTTCTTTTACTTAGCTTTTTATCAATTTATGTTGGTTTGTCGATTATATTTTCTATTGTGCTGTATTGTATTTAATTACGTGTATTTCTTGATTCGTCTTGTCTCTGTTCGCCGCCCAGAGTTCCCGTTGGGAAGATGGGCGGGATATAAATTCAACAATAAATAAATAAATAAATAAATAAAATGGGATTTGCATCATCCTCACAAAGAATTTAAAAGCACAAGAGAGACCGAAAACAGATGGTGATGCCTTAATTATGACTTATTAGCCAATCAAAGAACCATACAAGAGGAATACAGACCCACAGTCTCACACATGCCTTCCATCTTAATAGTAAACTGTTTAGTGGACTAAGGGCATGACAGACAGACATTCATCCTGCTGTCTGTTCCTCTCTAGGGGTGAACTCTTTCATGTTTTTGGACTTAATTTCCCTGAATTCTCCAACAGTTCCAGGAATTGTGGCCCAGGAACCCAAATCAATACACCTGTAGGTTTCTCATCATGTATTATGTTTTTTATGGTTGCAAAGATAAAGGTAACCAGATACTAAACAGTACAAGGAGCTATCCAGAAGTGCAGGGCCAAGTAGTGCAGTTTAGCTTTGAGCCCTACAAAACAAGGGGAGTGGCATAATCTTGACTACTGGCCTTATTTTGCTGACCATCATCCCACACATGCATGACTATTATCAGACAAGTCTCAGAAGACTCCCGGCAGCACGGCTATGGGTGATGCGGGCTAGGAGATATTGGGCCTTGTAGGGAGGGAGCACTCCAAGCTCTGGCTTGTAGAATCAGAAGCAGAGCCCTCCATATCACACCTGTCGCAGAAATTGTAGGCAGTCTTCACAATGCTCCAAAATACTGAAGGACTGGGAAAAATAGGGAAAATATGTCTAGCCAATAAGGCCAAGAACAGGTGGGAACAGGCGTTATCTTTTCTCATAGAGAAGATCATGCCCAGATTTACTTTTTAAAGAGAAGACACCTAAGTAAACTCAACATGGAATGGAGTAAGACTTCTGATAGAAATGGATGTTCAGTAACCTTTGTGTACATCCTCAGACATCTATAAGACCAGGCCTCTGTGAAAGACTAGAGCAGCCACGGCCAAACTTCAGCCCTCCTGATGTTTTGGACCACAACTCCCACAGTCCTTTGCCATTGGCAGTACAGGCTTGGAATATTGTGAGTTGTGGTCCAAAACATCTGGAGGGCCAAAGTTTGGACATGCCTGGACTAGAGAAACTGAGTCCTGCGTTGTTTCACTGCTTCAATCTTTTGTCCTGTCACTGCTGTTTCAGTAAGGTTATGCACAGACTTCTTTTCCCACCTCATATTAACTTTTAGGCAGACCTTCTTGTTAAAATAAATGGCTTAAAAGCAAGATGACCAACATTTTAAAGGAGTCCATTTTGTTTGCTTAACTGCTTGACTACTGTTGGGGTTGGGTTATTTTAATTGTTCATTGTGGCCTTCTGGTGCTTTCATCTCCAGTGAAAAATCAGCAATAATCCTACCTGTAGAAATCTTTAATTGGAAACAGTTGTAAAGGCATTTAAGGCTAGTAAACTAGGTTAATTGGTCTTATGCTTTCCCCAAAGCAGCCTTTTGCTATTAAGTGTTGGATTTTACCAGAAAAAGTAATTGTTAGTTTGGAACAGTTCTTTAATTAAGAATTTAAATATGAACTCTGGTAGAAGGCTTTAGGTTTTGCTTCAGCCACTGCCACCACCTACAGACTGTGCCTCCTATTGCTCATTCAGGCAATAGTTGCATTATGTCCAATGTCCCTGTCAGTGTGGCTTTTCTCTACAGGTGAATGTCAGCCTTTTCTGAAAATAGTACCTAATACCTATAATAAAACTGCAGAAGAGAAAAGTGTGGGCTTAAATCCTGCACTGACAGAAGGGATTGTGAGACTACAGAAAGTAACCACCTACTCTGTGAGCAGGGGAAGGGAAAGAGAAATAGTGGCTTAACAACAAAATAGAAGATCAAGTTTTCCATGATTGTTTGTTTTTTTGTCTACAGGGATCGTCTTCCAAATGATAAAGAGCAACTGTCTTTCAGAGTAATTTACCTCAACTATGTATCTTGCATTTAGTGTCCTTTATTTCATGATTAGTTGCTAGAAGGTAAACCCACTTCCTGATCTGCAAATCACATTACTGAGGCACTCACCTCATAAGCCAATACTGTGTGAGGGGAAAATGGGTTCATTGTAAGGCTTTCCCCTTAGTATTAAGTTTGACAGTTTCTCCCCTGTTCAGCAAAGATGAATACTAAGCATTCTTTGTCCTCTGAGATGGCCTAACTAAAGTATTTTGCTAACTGAAATGGAACTGAATATATTGGTGGCTCTTTCACTCAGTTTAGCATTTCTAGTCTTTAGAACCAACCAAATTCTTTTGGAACATGAAGCGAAAAATCCCACTTGCCATTCCACATCCCTGACAGTAAAAGTTCAATAGTGGCAATTTAAACATATAACCATTTCATACTCTTTTTGGACACCCAAATTTCTCAGCCTTCAGCATTGTTTAAAAATGAAGGACAAATTAGACTGTTTTTCTTCACCAGAGCCTGCAGTAGTGCTACCTTATTCATGAGGTAGGTGAGAGCAGGCACCTGAATAACTCCAGCCACATTGGTAGAAACCAAGGGTATGGATGAAAGGGTGCCAGATAATTCCCTTCTCTTCAGCCACTTCATTGCTACTACAGGAATGCTTACTTGTGTTCCAAATCTCTTCCCACCAAATTTTAATAGTTTAATCTGTCTTGGTCATATTTGGTCTTTGTCTGTTTCCACTGCCTTCAGATTTTCCTACCATTATTGTCTCTTCCAGTGAGCGTTGTCTTCTCATTGTATACCCAAAGGATGTCAGCCTTAGTAACACTGTTTTTTCCTTCTAGAGAGTTCAGTCTTGATCTGATCTTGAACCAACTTTTTCACCTTTCTGGTGGTCCACTATTAGCAAACCTCTTCTCCTCCACCATATTTCAGACACATTGATATTTTTCTTATCAGCTTTCTTCAATGCCCAACTTTCACACCCATACACGGTCATTTGGAATGCAGTATAGATGACCTTCGCCTTGGTCTCAGAGGCACATTCTTGCATGCAATTATCTTTTCCAGTTCCTTCATTGTTAACCTTCTGAGTCTCATTCAGTCTTCAGCTGGTTTCTTGGTTCCAGTCTCCATTTGGTTTGATAACTGAATTGAGGTATACAGTACCCTTTGGAATATTAGGACTAAAAACTAATTCCTTGGTGTTAAAATCTAGAAATAGAGAGATAAATCTATTGCTGTTAATGTTTAAATATTATATCATTTAATTCACAGAATTAGCATAATCTTTTTTTTTAAAAAAAGAATTCAGTTATTGGTTCTAAACCAGAGCTTGGAAATAATACACTGAAATGGCTTTGATAAGAATAACGCCTTTACCCATCAAACACAAAGTAATGAGTTTTTGCCTGTTTGAAGGGTAAAATAATGCTTTAGATGTAACATATTAGGAATAATGCTAACTCATATCATTCATTTTAATCACACACTGAAAAGACTGCACAGAATTGTCACTTCAACAGAATTTATTGCTTCCAGAAAATGTTATTCTCTTGCGTCAAAGCTGCTTCACCAGAGGGTCTGTATGAACAGGCAAGAGTCTAAAGCCAAGTTTGTTTTGAGACAGGTACATTAAGAGTGGCATCTCAGCAATGATGTACTTTCTGATACGCCTTTTCAGGAAGTTCTATCCCATTCTTTAGCCTAAAAATGTTTAGAAGTATTAACCTTACCACAGTGTTGCCAAAAATTTTTCCAGTTTTTTATCATCTGCAAAACTGCCAAGTTCTTCTTTCTTCATCTGATAATAAGTAAATGAAGCATCAAAATTTCAAAATGCCTTAATGAAGCATAGCAATCTAGTAGTTTTTGTGATTCTCATTGCTCTTAACATTAACTCATTTCTTTCAGTGATTTTTTAAGATGGATTGTTGTGCTCTGTCGCTTTTAAATCTGCTTTAGTGTTGATTTCATTTACTGTTTTAATATACCGCAATATTTGCTTAACCCATCTTTAAACATCTGTACACTCTCTGTTTTTAGCTTTTTAATATTGTCTTTTGATTTTTGTCAACCACCTTGGGCCTTTTTAAGGAGAAAAGTGTGGTAAAATATGTATTATAAACAATGAATAAAATTTCAGTTGTCAAAATCTTATTGCAAAATACAGAAAGTGGAGGGTGAATTGTGCAAACAATGCTTCCCGTTTCATAGCCAAAGGACCATGTGGATGGGCAGAATATTGCCCATATGCATGACAGCCAGTCAGAACTATAGTGCACACCAGCTACACCATTTCTGGTTCATCCTTTGGTTTAGCCGGATTTTGAGCAGTGTAAACTTTTGTGGATTGGAAAATCCAGCCCTTCAGACATGTGGATTGTAACCACACACACACACACACACACACACACACACAGAGAGAGAGAGAGAGAGAGAGAGAGAGAGAGAGAGAGAGAGAGAGAGAAATGCACACCCTGAAGTCTGTGTTCAGTCTTTCATAGAATCATAGAGTTGGAAGAGACCTCAAGGGCCATCTAGTCCAGCACCGTCCTATGCAGGAACCCCCATCACAGTATTTCCGACAGATGGCCATCCAGCCTCTGCTTAAAAATCTTCATAAAAGGAGACTCCACCACCCTCCGTAGCAGCATATTCCACTGCTAAACAGCTCTAACTGTCATGAAGTTCATCCTAATGTTCAAATGGAATCTCTTTTCCTGGAGTTTGAAACCATTGCCCTGAGTTAAACCACCTTTTCCCATGAGGCACAAGGTCATACCTGTACATCTTTGCTAGCAATATCATGGAGCTCTGAAATCTGTACTGACTATATATTGATAAAATTTCCGTGAGGAGGCAGGCAATCACTCTGGGCACAGCAAATCTGCCAGCTGGATGTAGAAGAGCAATGGCATTAGCTTTAGCTTGTTCTCCTGCCTGATCTGAAGGGATTAGGAATGGTGGGAGAGAGAGTGACCAGTTGTTGAAGTGAACGGGCAACAGAGAGAACAGGACAGGAGGTAGAAAGATGTAGAGGAACCAGCTTAATTTCATTTCACTCGATGATCTCTGTCTCGACACTTCCTCTGACCTGACATGATGTGTACAGGACCCAAGATTGGATGAGACAGTCACTCTTAGCTCAACATTTTTAAGGGAAACACTGTTGAGAACTGTCATTGACATTAGTAGCAAGATTAAAGATATTTAGACTAAATTCATGTCTCAGTCAGAAATGGAATCTCAGGCTCCCCTTTTGTATTAAATATGCAGTGAGGCAGAAGCATGCTTGTACTACTACAGCTCTTGGCATCCTAAAGCACATGATGGGCAGCAAGAAGGATTCTGGGGTGCATCTTATTCTGTAGCTCTTGTTGTTGGGTTGTTGGGTTTGTTTGTTTTTTAAATCAGTTCACTAAAATGATTCTCTAAAAAGACAGGGCTTTCAGCTTTCCAGAATGCTGTTTTGAGCTTACCCGGTAGAAAATATGAAGAATGAAGAAGAAGCCAAAAGTCCAACATATGGACGTATTTCTGGATTTGTTCCGTTTTTTCCCTTTCCCTAGTCTTTCCCTCCCTGAAGGTTGTTGTTTGGAGGTGTGTGTGTGTGTGTGTGTGTGTGTGTGTGTGTGTGTGTGTGTGTGTGTGTGTGTGTGTGTGTGTGTGTGTGTGTGTGTGTGTGTGTGTGTGAGAGAGAGAGAGAGAGAGAGAGAGAGAGAGGAGGAGGAGGAGGAGAAGGAGAAGAAGAACCGCAAAGCTCTCCTCATTTGCAATGTTCTAGTGACACAGTAAAGTTATTGCTCAACCCAGAATGTTGCAGTTACTTTTCAAAAATAACATTCTGAGAGGGGTCATTCCCCCCACCCCCGTTGCTGAGCTCTTTCACATGCTTGAGATTCTAGTGCTGCAGTCTTAATGGGAAAAACAAAAGAAGTCCAGGAGGCAGGAGAAGGTTGTTGACCATGCCCACCTCCAGTCTTATCCTTAATAAATACCAGTTCTGACTGTTTCAAGGGGCACCTTAGAACTGCTCCCCATCTATCTGAGAACTGCTAGGGGAGACAGGGACTCATAGGGCACATTTCAGGAAAAGTGGGGCTTGGAGGCATGGTCCCACTGCTTCTTTCTTGGATTGGGAATATGACACTTTGCAGGGGGTTCGAATGGATAGCCCTTTGGGTGGGGGGGGGGTGGAACAAACTTAATGTTCAAATGGTTTCCTCTAGCCTTGGAGGGTCAACCTTTAAGCCCATTCTGGAAGTCTTTGCTCTCTTCAAGCTCTTGTATTTATTTATTTATTTATTTATTTATTTATTTATTTATTTATTTATTTATTTCACTGACAGGTCCATGGGAAGTGCGTGTGCAGACACAACACTGCAGGAGACCATTGTGAGAGGTGTGCGCCGTTATACAATGACCAGCCATGGGAGCCAGGCGATGGAAAAACGGGGGCACCGAATGAATGCAGAAGTATGTGGGGATGGCGAGGACGGCATAGAGGTGGAAGGCTGCAAAACAGTAAATCACTCTGTCCAGTAGCCCAGCTCTGTAAGAGCCAATTCATTGAGTCTGGATTTATGGTGCTCTAGCAGCAGATGGGGAATAGATTGCTAAGGAACTGTGTGAAAGTTCTTTCACTCTTTCTTTCTCCCTCTCTGGATGGGCAAGAATAAGTACATGCGTGTATAAAGGAAGCTGGCCCATTTGACAATATATTATAGAACAAAGTTCTGGTTTTCTAATAGATTCTCCCTTAACATTGTTCCATGAGCTTTGATATTCACCAAGCTTTCTCATACACATGCACATCATGTGCACACACACTGGATGTAAGCAGTAGGGAAGCGTGTGGGGAAAATGTCCATGTTTCTTTCGATATCTATTCTTTTGTGAGGTGCCTTGTTCATTTTCATGTTTTTCATGAACTGGTCCTTTCATTTTATGTAAAAGAGAAAGTCTTTAGAGTTTCCCTATTGGGCTGCCTGGCACTCCAAAAACGCTGAAGAACCCTTAAAAACATCCAAAAATGCTGAGGTAAGTTAACAGAGAATTAAGGCAGGCAGTAGTGCTGCCTAAATACCCTAAGCACATCTGATCTTGCCTGATTTCGGAAGCTAAGCAGGGTCGGCCCTGGTTAGTACTTGGATGGGAGACCACCAGGGAACACCAGGTCTTGTAGGCGCCTGGAGTAGGAACTGGCAAACCACTCCAGTATTCCTGCCAAGAAAACTCCATGGACATGGGATCATGAAAAGTTGGTCACAACCATAACGACACAACACACACATACAAAGGCAGGCAATAGTACATAAGAAAATATATTTTTAAAAAAACTCACCAAAATATACTGATGACAGAATAAATACATAGTAAGTTAAACAAATGACTTAAAAAAAAAAAACAGGGAAAATGCAGAAAGACTTGATGTGTGTTGAAGAAGGACAACAAAGATTGGGCCAGCCTGGCCTCCTATAGAAGGGATTCCGGAGTCTGAGAAGAGCCAAAGGGAAGCCCCCCCCCCCCGTGTCCCCACCAAACAAACCTGTGAAGGTGGCAGGACTAAGAGAAAGGCCTCCCTTGATCTTAACACCAGGACAGGCTCATAAATATATTTTCTCATTATGATATATTATCGTAAATTTCTTATGCATTTTTGTTCCCATGCCAATTATATTAGTACAGTAACAAGCTCACATCATTGTTTTTCTTAAGCATTTTGAATATTCAAAATTGATAAGGCACGCTTGATAAAACTAACAAAGTACGCTTGGTTAAAATGGCTAAGATGCAATGTGTAGCCTGCATAATTAAATTGTAAACCACCCAGTGAGTGCATTAAGCATTATGGGGCGGTATATAAGCAGAACACTTTGCTTTTGCTTTTGCTATTTGGTTTTCTGTGGTAAAATTTTAATTGTATGGACAAGATAAGCGTTCACCACCCTAAAGATGACAAGTGCTTGTGCTATGAATGTGATTTGAAAGACCCAAGTATTGGTTTCTCTTCCTTCTGCCCACGCTGTGCTGTCTTCCACAGAGTGCCGCTGTCACAGTCATGCTGATAGCTGCCATTTTGATCTGGGTGTCTGGCTGGCATCAGGAAAGCGGACCGGAGGTGTCTGCGACAACTGCAAGCATAACACGGAAGGTTACCGGTGTCAAAGGTGCAAGCCTGGATTTTATAGGGACAGAGGAAAGCCCATGTCTTCCCCAGAGATTTGTAAACGTAAGGCATTCTCCT
The DNA here is from genome assembly GCA_023846285.1 of Phrynocephalus versicolor. Taxonomy (NCBI): domain Eukaryota; kingdom Metazoa; phylum Chordata; class Lepidosauria; order Squamata; family Agamidae; genus Phrynocephalus; species Phrynocephalus versicolor. Next base: position 16,032 of record JAHTLZ010002159.1, read on the forward strand.
TTCCTTTCCTTTTTGCCAAATGTGCAGTATATACAGATACAGTAAATCCATAGTGAATGTTGCTTGACTTGATGCAGAAATGAAATATCCCTAGCTGTCCTTTCAAATGTTTTTGGTCAAAATTCACCCAGGGCACATGGTTTCTTTAGCAAAACAGGGTTTTATCATTTAAGAACACAGGAAGAACCGTGCTGAATTCAACAGCGGGTCTGCCTTGTGCAGTATTCTGCTTCCTGTGTGGTTGTCCAACTGGGCTACTCTCCAGTCAGAATGAGTAGAAAGCCAGATCCTAATATCAAGTAATTATTATGGTGCAGGGCCAGTGTTAGGAGTTGAGCCAGTGTCTGATTTTCTAGGGAAAAAATGTTGGTCCTTTTAGATGGCATTTCTGTTGCAATTTGTCTGATTTGCTAGGGGAAAAAATGTTGGTCCTCTTAGATGATGTTTCTGTTGCAATTTGACTTTTCAGCATTTCTCCAGTACAAGAGCAGCCTTCCTTATGAAACCAAATAGCTGCTTTGCTTGGATAAACCTGATTGAGATGCCCTTAAACTCAGGTTACATATGCAGGCCTCTGGTGCGGCTTCACAACATGCCCTCTGTTTCTGCTTCTTTGTGTTTGTCCTCTCTTAAATGCTGGTTCTGGCTCAGTCTCCATCAACCCCTGCTCACCACCTTTTTACCTTTTATGAAAGGAGGAAGAGGAGGAGGAGGAGGAGGAGGAGGCACAGCCTAGCTACCTCACTGGGGCACCCAACCATGTTGTGTGACACCCTTGGACTTCTACTGTCACGCCTTCCTTCTCCTCAAAGATGCTAAAAGCCATGCTTTATAAAGTCACTGTTCCACAAGATTAAATTTCAAGGCTTATGGCAGCTGAAATATCTTGTGGCCAAGTTCTGAACCCTGGCAGGGGCGCAACAGCGGTCTAACCAAAAGGATATATCATCAGATATCCTCTTAGAGAGCAGACACAGGAGACTGTAACCATTATTTGCTAAGGAACCTGTTGGAAACCTTAGAGCAGTCGACTGGAGCTCTGTTTTGCACAGGGCTGTTGAAAGTGATATCAGCAGCTTGTGCCAGAAATGAGACAAATGTACTCACAAATATTCTCTTCAGAATTCTTTCCTGTCAGCTTTCATGTCCTGACATTCCTTAGATTTCCTCTGATATACAAATGCCCATAGTTGAAAATTACACAAGCTTCATTTAGTATCCGAGACTAAACTGAAGTATTAGTCCCAATTAGAGAAGACCCGTTACATCAGTGGGGTTTAGGAATGTCATCAGTTATATAACAGAGGCTAACAATTCGATTTACCCCCTTGAAATGTGATACCAGATACTTACTGCTAGATGTAGAAACTGACAATATTTGATAGCTGGGTTAAAACTGCACTAACTTAAAACGGTACTGGACATCAACAGTAATGGATACGCAATAGTATTCGGCATTTCCAGTGCTATGTGGTATCTATTAGTTTATGACAGATGTTTCAGACGTGGGCCCCACAAAGTTTATGAACTTGAATGCCCAGAAACCATGACTGTACTTGCTGAATCCTCTGGGAATTGTAGTCCAACAACATCTGGAGCCCCATGTTTAGAAACAACTGGGTTATGAAATTTCATTGGTTGCCACCCAGTTGGTATCAAAATGAATGGACAATTAACAGGTCATTGTTGTATAATTTTTGCATTACTGGTACTAGGCAGGTACCAAGTAATAATATGCCCTTCAGTCAGCATTTACTGTTAGAGACCAAGCCAGAGTGACAGAGCAGGATACTGTAATTTCACAATACTGTACTGTACTTCATTTGGTGCCAAATCTCATTCAGCTCCTCTTATTTCAGCAAAAGACCTCAGGATTTGGGGGCTACTAGTCCTGATTTATCTCCATAGCTTACCTTTGGCTGAGAACCACCATGTTAAATATGTGGCAGACTTTTTGTTGTATGCTGTGAAGCAGCAGAGGAAGCTAACAGATTTGTCATGGCAGATTGCACAGATGTTTCTGCGATGAGCAACACAGGTCTCAGCTGTGTTGTGAGAAGGAAAGGAAGGAAGAAGAAATACTTTAGGGAGGAAAGGGGGGCATCAAAACCTTCCCTGTCTCTCCAGTGGGCACCAGGTTGGGGAATGAAAGCACCCAGAAAATCTGAATGAAATACTGTTAATCCCTTTTGTCAAAGCCTGCTTTAAGCCTGCCCTTCCATCCAAAGCAAAGAGACTCAACTCAGCTGAAACAGGCCCTCGGGCTCCGGAGAAGAATTTTTTAAATATGGACAGGACTTTGCTCCGAAGGAATCTCTCTGCATTAGTCATGATCATCAAGCGCATTCTCTCTTATTAATCACCCGTAGGAAGGGTGGGTGCAAATGTGTTGTATAACTGTTTATATGCTTTGATGCTAGCCAAATCCTTTGCTGACTTCCTATCGCTGGTGACACAGAGACATTCCTTTACAGTATGAAAAGAAGGAGAAGAAAATCCCAGGCAGAATTGTAAATACAAGCCCGTCTGCCACTTCAGATCATTCTGTCAAC
>JAHTLZ010002160.1:0-16031 GCA_023846285.1 Phrynocephalus versicolor
ATGCACCCTTTATACTAATATTTATACCAATACAGTATTAAAATTTAGTATCATTAAAATTAAAATTTAGTATCAAATATTAGTATCATTCATACTAATATTAAATTTCATTTATGTTCCCCTTAAACAGTGGGCAGTCTATAGAATATATCAATAGAAAGTAGAATATATCAATAGAAAATTACAAAAGGCAGATGGAACCATGGATGAGGAAATAAATAAAAAAAGAAAGTCTTCCTTACCCAGCAAAGAACCTGGAAGGGAACTATTCTGCCCCAGAAGTCCCAGCCGGATATGTCCCTCCATGCATTGCATAAGCAACTAGTCTTACAGGCCTCTGGCCATCTTACACAGAAGAAAGAAGGGTTCCCCACCTCCATGTAAGCGCAAACAGCATATCCAGCAAATGAGTGCTGTGTTTATGACAATTACAGTTGTGCACAACCAACATTTTGTTGGTATCATACTGATTGTCAGAGCACTGTGACATGAATCCATAGGAAAGTGAAAAAGCATTTGGCTGCCTTGCCAAGAAATAGCTGCTGTAACTTGTGAATAACATTGTATGTGTTGGATCTTTAACAAGCTAAGATTAAAGGCACTAGTCGTCTCCACTGTAATTAAAATCTCCCTGTCCAGTTTCCAAGGAGATTCAAAAACTGGTCCATTGAATCCAGTAGCAGGATCATTTGAACTTGAAGTGCGCAGAGATTTACACATACATCTGAATTACATTGATCCCAGTGAGGTTTTCATTTCTATACAGTATACAAACACAGGAAACCCTTTTATTTTATTGATATTTTATGTGAAAAGTCTGTTTGTAAAGAAACTCAAGGGAAAAACGTAATAACTGTTAGTTTTGGTATAAAACCCTTAAACCAGGTGCTAATAAAAACATCTCTACTCAAATGATAAAGATATCCAGATGTTGGGTCAGCATACACCACTTTTAACCAGTAATGAAAGGCAAGGGGCCAAGCTCTACATTCTACAGCTATGAGTCCTGCCTCTAGATGCAAGACTGCAGATGACACACATCCTGGCATACCAAAAAGGGAGCGTAAAAAAATAGAGAGAACACTCTCAATAGCTGAATTGAATCCATGGATCCATATTGGAATACCATACAACAGCTGACTTAAAACCTTTATTTTAACTACCTGCAAAGCAGCAGGAATGAACTGTCCCCCTTTAGAGTAAAAAAAATCGAACTGCTTTGCTTGTGTGGTGTGAGCTATTTGAAGAGCTGATTGTCTTTGACTGTTCCAAGATAAAGTGTAGGAAAACACCATGCCCAAATATCTGAACTTCCTAACCTGTTCAATATTATGTCCTGCAATTGTCCAGTTGTTTACCTGGTGATGTCTAGAAAAAAACATGATTTTAGTTTTCCCATAGTTAATTGTCAATCCATTGTCTTTACAGTATTCTGTAAAGACTCGGAATAGCCACCTAAGTCCTACCCTTGACAGAGACATAAGGACAGCATCATATGCATATAATAGCAACGGAACCCTGGTATCTGCTAATTTAGGTGCATGAAATTCTGGTGCCAAACACTTACTGATCAGGTTGTTAAGATACAGATTAAATAATGTAGGAGCTAAGATGCAGCCTTGTCAAACACCCTTAGTTGCAGGGATCCGATTTGTTAAACTACCATCTGGTCCGCATCTTACTCTAATAGTGTTGTGTAGATATAGACATTTAATAAGATGAAGAAGTCTTTTGTCAATAGAAGACTGAAGTAATTTGTTCCATAACTTGTCTCTCGGGATTGAATCAAAGGCCGATTTTAGGTCGATAACAGCCCATTTCCATAAGAAATCATATATTTCTCAACCAAGTGGCTGAGTACTAAACAGTGGTCCAGGGCTGAAGGACCCTTCCTGAAACTCGCTTATTCCTCCCACAAAACTTTCTCATCTTCAGTCCATGTATTAATTATTGGTGGGCAAAAATCAACTAAATACGGAATCTGTGGCTAAATTTTTTGCTTCCGTGATCAAGTTTAAAAATAAGCAATGTCTCAATTATGCTACTGATTTCCCTTAGCACTGGGTCTTACGGTTCTCTGCATTTTTAACACGTCCTGGTTTTAGCTTGTATTTTAACATTTTGTATTACAAATTGGTTTTATTTATTTGTTTTTACCAATTCTCCTTCTGTGTTTTTAACACATCCTGGTTTTAGCTCGTATTTTAAGATTTTGTATTACAAATCAGTTTTATTTATTTGTTTTTACCAAATTTCCTTCTGTGCTTTTAAGTCAGGTCTATGACCGCATAATAAAGAATGAATGATATTTTATGCCATAGAAGCTCTGCAGTGAATCAGAAATTGTTTTGCATCATAATTTTCCTTATATTATAACTGTTTTGCATTTTAATTTACTTAATTTTGTTTTGTTCTGTGCATAGCTCTTCTTTTCCCATTTCCAATTAAATAACTCCCACAAGTTTTCCCTACATCAGCAGGTTTCTTTCTCCTAAGCATTTTTACTTTGTATATAACTCATGCTATGATTGTTCAAAATCTCAGTGTGAGGGTTTTCCATTTATTTATATATGGTACAGTATTTTTGTATTGCTTTGGGTCTGCCAGTAGTCTTTGTTTTGTGGTTTCTTTTTAGCAAGAAAATGAACAAGATGTGCCTGTTTAAAATGTGGGAATTGTTTATACGAGAATAGTTATTACCTAGCCATCAATAAACAGGTAATTTGTTTATTTCTCTCTGTACGCAGTGGACTAAGACAATAAACTACTTTTTTGCTTCTATATAATTGACAATCACATTCCCAAATGTCTTTTGATTTCAGTTACATGATCATTATCATCATATGTTCATAATAATTATCATTTTCATAATTATAGTATTATGATCACATAATTTTATTCTCACTTCAGTTATCATGTCCATTAAAACCCAAAGTTCCACTTTCAAATTCATGATCAATGCATAAATGTAAATTCACTACTTAATTGTGAACTAACAATTCAGTTTTAGCCGAGCAGGGTTTTAGCACTACAATTTATTCTTGTTAAGTGAAATCTGTGTGGGTCTCACTAGATGACATACTCATTCTGTGTCTCCAAGCAGAAAATACAGTAGGACCACCATATCTATGGGGGATCAGTTTCGGGATCCCCCACCAATAGTGAAATTCATGGATAAGAGCAAACACTCTTATCTGAGGATAATGATGGCAGAAGAGGTGGTGGGGTGCTGAGGTTAAAGCTTTCAATTCCGACACACCTCCAAATGGCAAGGGGGGAAGAAAGTTTTCCCCCTTTCTCTTTGCCATTTCGCTGCGGCAAGAAGAAAGGGGGGGGGACTTTCTTCTCTCCTTGCCACCACCACCACCGGACACCCGGGCACCCACTGGTGGGGGGAGGTTTTTTCTGTTTGTTTGTTTTTTCTGAAACCTTTTTGGTGTTTTTCTTTCTGTAAGGCAGTAATTAAAATACCAATTGTTTTTCACTCTTAAGTCGAATTGCTCATAAGCTGAGCCGCTTGTAAGTAGAGGTACCATCGTATCCTGTTCAAGCACATATATGCATGTGTCTAGCTGCAGAAAACACATTGGTATTTTATGCCAGTGTTTCTCATAACAGCTGTAATGTATAGCACTCTCTTTATTCCATTCTTAGACTTTAATATGAGAATCGGTCATTCCCAGTGCTTCTTTTCAGCTTTATGTCTCTTTGTTAATATATGGCTCAGGGGTTAATATTAGTAGGTGGGGTTCATTGTTATTACTCAATAATTTGCAATAGAGACAGTAGAATAGTGCCGTTCCTATATTTACATTCCTTTCGCAAGCACTCTAAACAGTTCTGTTGAAAGAACAACAACAACAAAGAACCATTGGTAGACCCGAGGAGAGCCTGAGTTTTGCATAAATCAAAATATCTTCAGAGGCAAAAATTAATAATGAAATATGCTGAAATCTCCAAAAGTATCCCAATATTACAATGATAGTATGTCCCTGGAATGGTAGATCTTTCATTTCAACTGAGTCTGAGTCGTTCCCAAGCCTCAGGTCTGAGCCTATTAAAAAGTTTTTTTCTCCCCTGGGAAAAAAATGATAAGGGGGGGGGGGTTCTGTGGGAGATTCTGTGGGGAGGTTTTGTGAATCAGAGAGTTTATTTATTTATTTATTTAGAATATTTTTACCCCATCTTTCTCCTTAGAAAAGGACCAAGGCCACTTACAATAACAAGGGACAATATACAACCCAGAACATTTAAGACATGTTCAAGTTAAGAACAGGGAATTAGAAGAGGCATTTTAGAACATTAAAAGGTAACATTAAAGCTACAAAGAGTACCCAAAAAGAAAAGAAAATCCATTACGAGGGGTGGAAGCTAACATAGAAAACACTGGTGTTCTTATGAAATCAGTCAATGCAATCATGTATGGTAATCCATATAAAAGTCACATGGTAGGTTGTCCATCATTCAGTGGAAGCTTGCCTGAAGAGGAAGGTCTTTCCCTGCTTCAGGAAAGACAGCAGAGATGGGGCAGTCCTGGCCTCCAGCAAGAGGGAATTCCAAAGTCTGGGAGCAGCAACAGAGAAAGCCCTTTCATGTGTTTTTGCCTCTGAAGATATTTGGATTTATACAAAACTCAGGCTCTCCTGTGTTCTTATGAGACACACCTGATAAGGTGGTGAAATGGAGAGAAAGGCCTCTCCTGATCACCCTAGCCTGAGTGAAGCCTAAGCCATCCCCCAGCCTAACCATCCCAGCCAATGATGAAAAGAAAGTGTGGGGAAAACAAAAAACATTTGTATATATTCCTCCTCCCTGTTCTTCCCCCTTTTCCACAACACCCTCCTGCTTGGATTTGTGGCCAATAGGTGCTTTTTTTTGCCTTCCCTCCCCCTCCCACAACCTCTTGAAAACCTTCCCTACCCATTGCTCGCTCTTTCTCTGCCAGTTGCCACCATTTGCTTGCCTCTCATGCACATGTCCATTAAAAGAATGGGGACTCAAAACAACAACATGGAAAATGGATCCAAGTTTGGAAATACAAACCCTAGCAAGACAAATCTTTATTGAGTCAAATTCAGTCACTGGTGTGACCTAAGTCAGTCTTGAAGGTGAGTTGCAAGTCTCCATCCTGGATATGTCCATTGCCTATGGACAGTTGATTGACATTTCAGCAATAGTCTTGTTAACTTTTATAGAAGGTCCCTGCAGAACCACTAGCAGGAAGCACTACAATTGGAAGTACAGTCTAGAAGGATGTCTGTGAAGATTCTCAGTCATCCAGGTGAGCTTATCTGAAAGTTGAGTCATGGCTTCTTTTCTTGAGAGATTGAAACATCCCACTGCTCATCCAAACAGCCTCGTCAGTCTGAGGAAAGCCAATTGCGAGTCTAGAAGAATGAGTCTTTTTCCAACTAGATGAAATGAAGGTGTTTACAGGTGTGGGCTTGTAGTCTCTGAATTCTGCCTAGGGAAATCTTGCAGAATTCTGGGGTTTGGAGTAAACAAAAAATTCCCAATGGACCAACCCTAAATGATAGAGGTGGCTATCAGGATTATTCTGCAGTGTTTATTTGAAGTGGAAGGGAAGGTACAAGAAAGGTACCACAATATGCCTTTATTTGGGGGAAGGTGAATGACTGATCTGTGATCTCAATTTCCTTTTGGGATACACGCTTAACTATAACATTTTATTCTAAAGAAAAAGAACTTTAATAAAATATAAAACAAATGCTTAAAACCTAAAAGAGTACTAAGAGTTTTAAGATACAGTACTATCCTAATGAGATGCATACCCACATGATTAGCAGTTTGAAGTGAGGCCCCTGTGAGTTGACAGGTTTTTCATCCTTGTCTTATTTTTTTAGAAATAAAATTAAAATATTTTGCCATGTGTTTGGATATCCATGTTTCTCAGCAGCAAACGTATTGTCCAGATAGTGGCTAAACCATGTAAATGTTGGTATGAATCAGAACACAATAATGACAGGTGTACAGGCTGTCATTACTGTGCCCTGATTCACAGCAACTTATAAATGGTTCAGCCATTATCTGGACAATAAAATTAAAATTAATGTACTCGATAATGTTTCAGTTGACAATGAAATAATTGTTAGCAGGTTTTTATGTTTTCACATTCATCCCAAACTCCTTGAAAATACAAAGCTGATGCAGACTATACTATGTCTTCTTGACATAAAACAGCTAATCAGCAGTCGACTTTCCTATTCTTAACTCAGGTAGCAGATGTTCCTGCTCTCATGCCAGTGGGGATACTGGCAGAATGATTTCTGCTTCTATGCTTTTATATATGAAAGCTGATAGCTAGAGATCAGAACCAGCACCGTTGTTAACTCTTTACTAGCACCAGTAGTGCCTTCTACAAGAGAATCAGATTGTATAAAAACAATCACATGTTTGAGAGATCAAATAATACGCAGATAAAGCTGTGGTGTAGTTATGATGCCAATTACAGTGAAAAAGATTTCAGTGTTCAACTGTTAGTAATGGTAGCCTTCGCCAACAAAAGCACAAATCTCTTTCTGACAGCGTAGCAGTTCAAGCCGAGTTCACAGTCACTTTTGATCACATTGTCTTGTGTCCGCATTTTGTTCCGTATTTTTAGAGAAACAGTGGGTCCATCCTTTGTCAAAATGCAACGTGTGGGTGCCTGCTTGTCTAGTGACTCAGAGAGCATCAACTGAATTTTCTTTAATAGGAAATAGTGATTAGAGGGTTCCCTTTATCGCATGGGAATCTACCTGCAAAAATGAGACAAGTAGGGCAGGTTAAAAAGCTTTGAAGTTAAAGACGTTTGGAGTGAATCTGAAATGGAACCTGTAGCTGATTCGGTGGATTGCCTCTGTGAAGTAAATGGGTTTGTCTTTCAGGGGCAACACCACTGTTCTGTTTTCACTGGTATTTGATATAAACTTATGCTGCTTGTGGAAGGCTAGTGGCATCAGCTATTGGCTGGCCACTTGGTGCAGAATCACCAGATATCCCACTGTTTGCTCAGGGGCATTTCCTTCAGATTTTCCCCACTTGTATTTTAAATATATAAACCAAATATAAAAAACACTAGAAGCCACCAGTTCCCTTTCCTGGTCATGAGTAGGTCATGCCATAGTGTAGCCCTGCTGATATTTGCTGTATATTGAGTGGACATCTGTTATTACTCTCTTATAAGTGATTTAAAACTTAATTTGGCTGGACGACTTTTTGAGCTGAGTCCCTGGGTGCAGAGCCAGAAATATGATTCCCTCCCTGCTGACTCTCCTGGAGGAAGAAACAGCCTGTGCAGCCTTGGACACGTTATGTGGTCCATGATTGCCCCTAGAACAGGGCCCCTCAAACTGCAGTCTGTGGGCTACATCTGGCTCACCAGGGTCCTGAATCCGGTGCTGCTAGCCATTGCAGAACCCTCCCCCCCCTACTTGAGCCAAAAACTCAAGTGGCACCGAGGAGAAGTGGAGGGTGGAGGAGAAGGCCCTGGCACAGAGGGTGGAGGTAGAAAGTCTAGTGGCTGCAGGAGACAAAGTAGCACACGGACAGGAGTCCTGGCCCCAATGCAGGCCAAGCCTTAATCCCAAGCCATCCCAGAGAGGAGGGGAGGCACCATTTCAGGAGAGGACTTGGGCCTCTGGGACACCCTCCAGGAGCTGCTCCAGGGCCCCTTGCCCACCATCCTGAAGGAGGCCCAGTGGGGTTCCACAGTGGCCACCACCCTTCTGGGCCAGTCACCCCTGGAAGGAGGCATTCCCAAGCTGTTGCTGGGTGCCCCAGATTCCACCCTGGCACCCCAAGCCCCGAAGCAGGTGGAGGCGGCTGGGTGGGATGCCCACAGGGGTCATGCCCAACCCTGGGGGGAGACGGGTGCCACATGGCAGAGGTCAGGTGCCTTGGGAAAGGGCCTTGGGGGTCTCCCAGAGTAGCAGGAGGACCGCGATCAGCCAAGGGGTCTGCAGGGTTTTCCAGGATATATCCCATGGCAGAAGCACCTGGGGGTTTTCCAGGAGAAAGAGGATGGGGTGAAGCAGGTGGGGTTCTCATTTCACACAAACACAAGCCTATGCGGTTGATCTTGGTTAGTGTTATTTGTTGAGATGCTGAAAAATGGCCAGATTCAGGGCCATCAGAAGGGCACAGCTCATCATGAAATTAATGAATGTCTACTAACACACACACACACACACACACACACACACACACACACACACACACACACACACAGAGAGAGAGAGAGAGAGAGAGAGAGAGAGAGAGAGAGAGAGAGAGCACCTTCTGGAGTCCACACATTGGGCTTTGCTCCTTGGGAAAAATAATCCTTTTTGGCTCCAAAGAAAAACTCCAGATGCTGGTTTTAGAGGAGAGACACACGATCCACCTACCAGCAACCAGGTTCCAAGCTTTCTTGGCTAAAACCAAATCCTTTACAAGAGGTCAGGGTATAAGTAGAAACCCCAACAAGGAGAGCTGACTCCTTTTTAGGTAACAGGCAGTTGCTTTGGGTGGGAACCACAATTCTCGGGATCTCCTAGCCAGCATGAATCCACACTAAAGAAAAATTTCCCATTCCTGAAGGAACATATTTGTCACTGATTTGTTGCCTTTTCAGTCTGTGGGGTTTTCATATTGATTTATAATAATTTGAAGAATATAAAATAGATTTTAAAAAATTAAAACCAGAGCTCAGTAATTCTTTCATGGTGAGTTTTTTTGTGCACTACAAAAAAGTGCACTGTACATAGGAATTTGTTCATATTTTTTTCAAACTATAGTCTGGCCCGCAACAGTACCTGAGGGACAGTGAACTGGCCCCCTGTTTAAAAAGTGTGAGGACCCCTGCCCTAGAAGAAGGGATTTGTGACTTCTCAGTACTCATTTATTCAAATACAGTATGTCTTTTTTAAAAAAAAAAGTGTAGCAATTATTTTGCAGGTATGTCCTTGTAAATCTAAGTAGATCTTCTTCCTTTTTTTAACTTCCCTGCATGCATACCTTCAAGTGAGGAATATATGAATTGTTAAAAATAAAACACTTTGTGGATTAGAATACCCCCCCCCCCGATATATTAGGAACATTCTTCTACCTCACAGTGATGATAATTAAAAAGGAAGCCTCTTTACTCATGCTCTGAAATGTTAATATATAATGAGATGTGGACATACTATGAACATATGGCTTTGAGAAAGGCTTGTCATATCTAAAAACTGTAATGAAATTACATGACATTCTATGTTAGTTTTTATTATGAAGCCATCATTTCTACCAAAGGGATTTTACTCATGAGAATGATAAAACTCAAATGTGCTGTTCACATTTTCTTATTTTGCCCTTGAGCTTTGCATATAGTTTTTCTTATAAGAAAAAAAATGGCCAAGTACTACATTATTGCTTTGAATTAATTGTATCCTCCTTCATTTAAGATGATCATCCTTAAAACAGCACAGCTCATCCATTTCTTTCTTTTTGAAAAAATAATTCCTCATTTATTACAAAATAAAGTTATAGAGATTCGGTTAAGAATAATTTAGAGTACCAAGAAATAGGTAGCAGTGTTAGCATTATAAGTATGGTCTTTCATTTTGGACTGCAATCTCCTGAATTCTCCCAAAAATTTCCCAGGCATAATTATGGGAACTGAAGGCCTTAAACCCAACTGCAGACTTTTAGATCTTCTTTTTCTTAGCCTTTGTCCCACTTGGTGGTGGGGTCCTCTCTTCTTGTTTTTGCCTTCCACTTGGCAAGGTCATGGTCTAGGTCCAGGTGAACCCAGGACAACTTCATCCAGTGTTCATCCAGTGCTGCAGACTTTTAGAGACCGTGCTCTATCAAGAAGGGCTTTTGTGTGGTTTACTTTAGTCTGTAGATTAGGCTGGCTTAATTTCTTCCCTTCCAGTAATGGAGTTTCCAGTGAGTCCTACTTCTTTGGGGATTTAATGGCAGGCAAAGTGATGAGTGTTAGTGATCACCCATTTTTATGCAGTGTAAATAACAGGCAGAGTAATTGCCAATAGACTACATGTATATCTGTTTCAAATAAAAGCATTTTGCCCAAATAGTTTTAATCGACCATTAGAGCATGTTGGGTTTTGCTGAAGCAGATTTACATTTGGGGTTGTTGTTTGTTGTGTAATAGAGACTCCTTTCCCTAGAACATTTCTGTTACCAAACCAAGTAAATAACCAATGTTCCATTTCCACCACTACTTAAACTCTCCCAAAATTAAATATATAAATTAAATCACCTGTCATGTGATTCCATGTTGCAAACCGCTCAGGGTAGCCCTAGGGCTAGATGGACAGTACAAAAGTCAAATAAATAAATAAATAAATAAAATTAATGTGCTGATTTGAACCTATAAAGCCCTAAACAGCTTGGACCCAAGCCAAAAGTGGCTTTTTAGGCCAGATGGCTGGGGTATAACCCAGTCACTCACGATGCATATCAGTACAAATCTACACGTACATTTACAATGTGGAATTTCCACATGAGGTTCTGGCCAAGAAAAAAAGGTTGGTTTAATATTGTTTGGGCAGTTTCATTTAAGTATAAAACCCAAATATTTCTACCCCTTATATAAACTATATAAACACAGACTGTCTTTTAAGTTCTTAATATTTTTCCCCTAGCTGTACACTTTGTACCTGATTGTGTCCTTTAAATGCAAGGGGGCATTTTCAGTTTTTAAATTGTAAGAATCACATTGGGTTTGTGTTTTAGGTATGTGAATATGACCCTATAAAACCTTGGGATGGGCATACGAGGACCACGAACTTCTGAAGATTGCCCACTTCTGAATCAAAATGTCAGAGTCTCTTAATATCTACTTCAATACATACAAGCACCGGCACACACAAAGGACAGGTGTCAGCAGGAATTTTAAACTGCTTCTTTTCACTTCAAACACAAGACTAGACTAATTATGATTCCTCACAATAAACCAAGTTATTTCAACATGAGAACATTGTACCATCATTATATCCCATTCATATGTTGTACCATCATTATATCCCATTCATATGTTAACAATGGACCTATCCTAGTTTTTTTTTTTTTTTTGGCTAAGCTTATTCAAGTTTAAGTTCAAGTTTATTGTGGTCATATGACCCATAAAAACAAATGTGCAGTAAGTCATAAAAACAATGAAAAAGAATAAAACTACTAATGGGTAAAAACATCAGGAAGATGGATAAATGGTTGAGGTAATTTCTGCTCTCTTGCGTATGGCGGCCAGAAAAAACTTTGCTACCTGGGCTGTAACGTAAGAATTGTTATCTATTAAACAGTATTGGACTAACCATGTAGAAGGGTGGCTTTGGAACTTACTCAGCAATGGAGCAATTAAGTTGTTTCAAATATGATCATAAAAAGGGCAAAATAAAAGCACATGTTGGCTAAGCTTATTCATCTCACTAAGGAGTGCCCAAAGAGCCTCACTTATTCATATAAAGTTAGGTTTCCAGTCCAGATGGGAAATAACCCCTGTAGAACCTCCTACATTGTTTCAGTCATTCAAAATTTCATATGAAACCCCAATATCTAATGGGTTTGTGTCCTTTAGACGCAACATATCCTGGTTCTTCAGAGGTTTTTCAGTTTCTTCCTTTTCCTTCTAAATGTAGTAATTGTTCCTCAAATGGTTAAGATTTTTTTTAACCTTTTAAATTACATTTAACCCCTCTAGTATGATAGCTATGGCACACAAACCAACCAATGCTTGGTCTAAGAATGCAGTGAAGGCTCTTCCAAGCCTTAGCAGGGCTGCAGTTATGATACAGTTCAGTACTTACCACTTGTGGCTAGCAAATATTAGTAGTAACACACACATATATCAGAGCTAGTCCCACCAGAGATGAGTCATAGGATGTTGTCACTTCAAGTTATAGCATGATACGTTGAATGAAATTGAGAATTTGGAACTGCCTGTGCCCTGAAGTAGCACTCTACTTATTTTTATCATATAAAAACAAGGATCGAAAGCTGCTGTGTCAAAATGAAGCATTTTAGGGCTAGTTGACACTGGTGGTTGTGGGACTGTTTCTGTACTTTCAGCAAGTACAATGACAGATCAAGAATTCAGAAAAGGAATGCAGTGAGATCATCCAGAACTGTGGCTATGGCTGTCCTGCTCGCACTAACATAGTGAGCCTGGATGTTTTTGATACAACAACTTTCTCCACATTTCTAGTTTGCTGTTGCATTTCTAATGAATCATGACAGATACTGTTTTCTGGCCAAGGCTTATAATGCTTCTGTAGCAAGAGACTGGTAAAAGTACCAGGTTTTGAAGAGCAAAAGGACACAGAGAAATCGGCCAACCAAACATACCTTCCTTGTAGTTCATATGCTTTCTTTTTGAAATCAAAAGCAGGAATTTAAAACTGAGTCTCTGCATTTAAATGAAGTGGGGCAGATCTAAATGCATGGTACCTTTTCGTGTTAATCACCCCCAGCAAGAATTGGGTATTATCACGGGTGTTCTGAGTTCAGATGTGGCAGCACTGAATATTTATTTATTTATTTATTTATTTATTTATTTATTTATTTATGGATTTATATACCGCCAAGTTTAATTCAGAGAATAACTCCAGCTGGTGATGTCATAAGAACATCAGAACATCAGAAAAGCCATGCTGGATCAGGCCAAAGGCCCATCTAGTCCAGCTTCCTGTATCTCACAGTGGCCCCACCAGATGCATTTGGGAGTGGTCTCCTGATACCACTCCCCTGCATCTGGCCCCGATTTTAAGCTTGGAGATTACACATCTCCCTCATGGTTTGTAACCTGTGATGGACTTTTCCTCCAGGAATCTGTCCAATCCCTTTTGAAGGCATCCAGGCCAGATGCCATCACCACATCCTGTGGCAGGGAGTTCCACAGACTAGCAACGCACTGGGTGAAAAAATATTTTCTTTTGTTTGTTCTTACTCTTCCTACCCTCAATTTGAGTGGATGTCCCCTAGTTCTGGTATTTTGTGAGAGGGAGAAGAGCATCCCTCTATCCACTTGACTCATGCCCTGCATTATTTTGTACGTCTCAATCATATCCCCCCTCCGGCGCCTTTTTTTCCAGACTAAAGAGCCCCAAATGTTTTAGCATTTCCTCATAAGGGAGGTGCCCCAGACCAGTAATCATTTTAGTTGCTCTCTTCTGCACCTTTTCCAGTTCCACTATGTCTTTCTTGAGATGCGGTGACCAGAATTGTACACATTGCATCCAAACAATTATCTACTGTTTTTCTAGGGAGATTTTTCTCTACACTTCTTTTCCTGTTTATTTTAATGTGAATGATCAGTTGTAGCAACATTTTCAGTTCTCATTGCTCAGCTGAAATATTCTAGCTTTCTGTATTTCATACATTTCATTATTCATTCTCGTCAGTGATGTTGTATGAGTAATCCTCATGATCCAAGAAATATGTTGTTGTATATTCCATTCTTCACCTTGAATAAGTTGCTTTGGCCCTTCTGCATCTTGATATTTATTGCATGGCTATGACTCTAATGCTCATTCAGCCAAATTACAGTTGCCTGTTTTTGTTAACGTGTTTCACAGTTTTAGGCATCTTGAGCTGGAGGCACAGAAGAAACCCTATAGTGTGCATTCACAGAGACCACAAAAAAAGAACACTTGTGCAACTCTTCTTCTGCACACAGTAGAATCCAACTGAGTAGTAGCCTTCATTTACACTATTGAATAACCCCCCAATTTCCAGTTCGTAATGCTGTATGGTCTGCATACTGAATATTGTTGATAACCCTTTGACTGATAGTTATACTTCATTGACATTAACTTGCACCAAATTGTATTACATCTCTGACATCTACAAATGGTAGTAGAATTGAAGAGGAGGAGAATGGGCATTAATTTTTGTGGTTCATGGAAAAATGTTCTTTGATCATACAAGTGTTGTATAGTATTTGGGTGTCTGTTCTGGTTTCCTACTTCAGTTGCTCAAAGAAGCAAAGATCTGAGAAAGCTACTTGGACCAAGGTAGTCAATTGGAAGTCCACAAAATTTCTGGCTTTCAATTCCATGCAGCCCTAATCAGCCTAAATCATGAGACTATGAAATGTGCAGCCCAAAATTATCTGGAGAACCAAAATTTCTACCTCTGCCCAGGGCCGGCGCGTCCATTAAGGCGAACTAGGCAGTTGCCTAGGGCGCCAAAATGGACAGGGGGCGCTGGCCAGCCTGCTGCGCCCCCCGCCGCCAGCCACCACCGTCTGTCCTCCCCGCCGATCGCCGTCCACCCCTCACCCCTCGCCTAGGGCGCAAAAAACCCTAGTGCCGGCCCTGCCTCTGCCCTAAGTTTTCAGATTCTGCCACTAAGGTTGGGGAAAGAAGCTCAGTCATGCTCTTAATCCATCCATCTCCACCCTAAAAATTGCCAATACCTTGAATTCATGTGTTTCCGATAATTTTTTCTACCAAAACCAAATTGAAACTTAGCTATTTCATTAAAATACTTCCTGCGTTTTTCTTCGGCTCTTTTCTATGTAGAGCTACTCCCTTGTCTGTATGTTCACATTCTACATTTTTTCCAAGGCACAATCTGTTCGTATGGCTCTTCAGCCCTTTATCCTGGTTCCAAACCACATAAATTGACAACATCCTTACAATGCCTTCACCTGGATCCATGGTTCCAAATATTTTGAGTTCTTTTTTCCTAAAAGCTAGTATGTGTACTGGGTAGCAGGCCATACAGAGCATGGAATACTAGATTAAATCTGTCCTTAACCTTATCGCTCAATGCTTAGATTTGACTAAGCTACTTTTTCTCCATCTGATCTGTTTTTTATAAAGATGTTGGGAAAATAAAATAGAACAGCCCCCAAGTGTGACAAAATTGGCTGGATTTCTAACTCTGCTTACTACAAGCTATCCATTTTCATCTTATCTTAAGCCGGATCCTCCCTGCTGATAAGCTCAAATTGTTGTTTAATTGTGTTCTGTAGTGTGTGCATGCTCTATTTCCTATGGCCAAAAAAGATCTCATGGAGGTATTTTGATGTGTCTTCTAGGTCAGACAGATAGGATGAAAGTATCTTCTATTCTAGGTCACATAAATAGTGCGAAATCTTCTTCTGCTTACGTAAGGTTTGAAAATTCTGCATGCTGTTTGCCAAGCATGTACAGTATGCCCCTCCTGAGAGATAGCCAATGGGGTTCAGATTTGAAGAGGACATACATAAATCCATTACAGCTTTGAAATTTTTGATTGATTCATGCCATGAGCTAGCAGTTTTAATCATTGATAATTAACCTCCTTGAACTTTGAATGAATTTACTTCATAGTTAAATTTGCTTAAAATAATCTTCTCAGCTCTGCATCCCAGATACACTGTATACTCAAGATAGGCAGGCCAGCAAATAATGCAGATTTATGTTTCATTAATGCATTAATTCATAGAATATGCAAAATATTTCTAATTTTTTATAATTTTATTATAACATTGATGCTATTAACATACAAAGCACTAGAGAAGATTTATATAAGCCAGGGCTGTCCAACTTTGAACAGGCTGAGGTCTACTTTTTCCAACCCAAAGTGGCTGAGGGTTACAACATGAAAACTAAGGTTTTCTCTTCCCTTTCAATTCTAACAGGAATATAACCACCTGCCAGCTCTTCCACATGCTCAGCCTGACGGCAGTGGAATATGCTGCCACGGAGGGTGGTAGAGTCTCCTTCTTTGACGGTATTTAAGCAGAGGCTGGATGGCCATCTGTCGGAAATATTGTGAAGCGGTTCCTGCTTGGCAGGGGGTTGGACTCGATGGCCCATGAGGTCTCTTCCAACTCTATAATTCTATGATTCTATGATTCTATGACCCTCCATTGCCTTCCAATTTCCAGGAGGGCCAGGACGTCCTCATGGAGCTCATTGGGAGAGCCAGTGTCTCTCCCCCACCCCCCACCCCCAAACAAGGCACCACACAGGTCCATCTTGGGACCTTCCTCTGCCCTCCTGCCCTCCTGCCCAGTATAACTAACCTGAGGGAAGTGAAAGCACCAAGAGAGAGAC
>JAHTLZ010002161.1:3640-17094 GCA_023846285.1 Phrynocephalus versicolor
TGTGTGTGTGTGTGTGTGTGTGTGTGTGTGTGTGTGTGTGTGTGTGTGTGAGAGAGAGAGAGAGAGAGAGAGAGAGAGAGAGAGATTGCATGTGTAAATGTCCTCCTGCCCAGCTCTTTTTTTCTCTGTGGTTCCATTATTTCTTAACTGCTGCTGCTTCTATTTCATTTATTTCATCCCTCTCCTAAGCTATATTTCTTCCTCCTTAGAGTGTCCTTAGTCAGGAGTCATGGTTGCTGTATTTAGATTGTCTAGGTAAAATGCTTGACTTTGACTCCTCCACTTCCTCATCCCTCTGGAGGGCAAGTATTTAAAAAAAGGATGCATCTCACCTACCCAAAGAATAATCAATGCTGATTTTCAGGGTTTTGATTAGTGTGGAGCAGGCATGGGCCAGATCTGAAATCTAGGTTGCCAGATTTATGCTCTCAGTGATCCTGCCCCCCCCCACCTTACTAGCTCCAGAAATGGTCAAAAATGTCATCCAATATCACATCTAAAATATCTGATCAGGCACTTTCCCAGCCCTCTGGGGTGAAGAAGAGAGACTTAGAAGTCTCATTAGAAGAAAAACTACTGTTCCTGGAAATGATTTTTGACTTTTTTCTGTTTTGAATTTGGGGAGGTTGGTGGTAGTCCTGGAGGTCACAAAAATTACCTCGGGAGCTGCACACTGCTTGCAGGGTTTACTTTGTTCACTTCTTATATGTACATTTTCTGTACATTCATATTATCTCCTTTTTGAACTGCTGACATCCCATGTACAGAGAGTGAGATGGAGTGGGTGGGCCTATTTCATCTGTTCAGAGACAATCAGGTTAACCACATATTGAAAATGGCTCCTGTTAAGAATGTTAAGATGGCACAAAATGGAACCTGAACAGCAGGTTCCATTTTGGTTGCACATTCATTATTACACTGAGTTCAAATGATTCCTACTTGGTACTTCCTAGAGCCAGTGCATTGTAGCTCCTAATCAATCAGATGGACACAATCCATTTCAGGATTTCGCCAATTGCATCCAAAAAGTAAGCAAACATCTTTGTTATCCATTGCTGCCGTTCCTTGGAAAATTATCAGAAAGGCTATGGCTTTCAACGCTGAGGTAAATGTTAATAAAAATCATGGGCTCATTATTATTGTTGTTCTCCTTGACATGTATTTTTTTCTATAACAAAATTGTTCATTGCTGGTTTCCTGTCAAAAATGGAGTAAATTGTAGGCTAATGTTGACCACTCCAACACAGTTAAAAGCAGGATGGGGCAAAGGGGGAGGGGCCTAAGGCAAAAGCTGAAGGCAGCATTTGCCTGAGGATATAGCCAAGCAATAGAGACAGGTGGTTTACAATTCTATTTACATTAACCAATTTACACTATTTTAAAATATTTAAAATATTTAAAATAGTGTAAATATTTAAAATATTTAAAATAGTGTCTTGCGAAAATAGTGCCTTGCAAAAATCACACATCCATGAGGCTTGCCATCAACTTCAGAGAAATAACATTTAGTTAAAACCATGCAGGCATTTTAAATTTTTTTGGTGTGTTTAAAAGTAGTCATTGCATAAACATGCACAACATGCTTTAATCACTGGGAGGGGGAGAGAATGAATTAAAAAGCATGTTTTTGGGGAACTCCGTGCTGAAGAGGCAATGAAAAAAAAACCCTCTCCATCTGCTGCAGAACTGAGATAGGAAAGGAAAGCTGGTCGGTTTTTGAGAACAACAAAAAAGACTCAGAAGTGGCAGATTTATGGTAGAGATGAAGAGGGACTAGTCTGCTCATTTTTCAAAGTGACAAGTGTTACTTTTAATGCAGCACAAACAAATCAGTCAAGGAAATAAAGAGGAGAAGTAGGGCACTCCATGCCCTAATTGTCTAATTCCTACATTGCTGGTAGTTGCTCATTGTCATGTTGAGATTTACCTCAAAAAGTCAAGGGTCTTCTTGTCCCAAATCTGGTCATTTACTCTACTCAATTTAATCTTAAACAAATATTTAAATGTTTTGGCACACCAGGTATGCACCCTGTTTCTGCCAATACTAGTGCAAAATATATTTATATTATCATCAATGCACATGATAGATAACAGCCACTGCATGCACACACACAAAATGTAAAGTAATGCATATTGGGGCAAAAAATCAAAACTTTATCTATCAACTCATGGGCTCTCGGTTATCCCTGACGGATCAGGAAAGAGATATTGGTGTGTTGGTGGACAGCTCCATGAAGGTGTCTACCCAATGTGTGGAAGCAGTGAAGAAGGCCAATTCCATGCTAGGGATTATCAAAAAAGGGATTGAAAATAAAACAGCCAACATTATAATGCCATTATACAAAACAATAGTAAGGCCGAACCTGGAGTATTTTGTACAATTCTGGTTACTGCATCTGAAGAAAGACATAGTAGAACTGGAAAAGGTGCAGAAGAGAGCAACTAAAATGATTACTGGGCTGGGGCACCTCCCTTATGAGGAAAGGCTAAAACATTTGGGGCTCTTTAGTCTGGAAAATGTGCCTGGGGGGGGGGTATGATTGAGACCTACAAAATAATGCAGGGCATGAGTAAAGTGGATAGAGGGAAGCTCTTCTCCCTCTCACAAAATACCAGAACAAGGGGACATCCACTCAAATTGAGGGCTGGGAGAGTGAGAACAGACAAAAGAAAATATTTTTTTCACCCAGCACATTGTTAGTTTGTGGAACTCCCTGCCACAGGATGTGGTGATGGCATCTGGCCTGGATGCCTTCAAAAAGGGATTGGACAGATTCCTGGAGGAAAAGTCCATCACAGGTTACAAACCATAATGGAGATGTGTAATCTCCAGGCTTAAAACTGGGGTATTTCAAGGGCCAGATGCAGGGGAGTGGTATCAGTAGACAGATATCTAGTCTCATGCTCTCCCAAATGCATCTGGTGGGGCCACTGTGAGATACAGGAAGCTGGACTAGATGGTCCTTTGGCCTGATCCAGCATAGCTCTTCTTATGTTCTTATATACACCAAAGCTGAATAAAGAGTCGACAAAAATTGTATGGAGTTAAAATTGGGGCACAACTTTATTAATATTTTAATTGCAAAGATGGGCCTACTGTAGTGCAAACAAGGATAGGCCTGGTCCTAGGATGATCTCAGTCCCTAATGTCCTTTGTGTTAGTTTCTATTTGGGGAGGGGGGAATACTTACTTTATATGTTCAGCACTCTTCCCCATAAGAAAAGATATTTTTTTCTTTTGGCAGCCTTGCCTGCATTTAATGAATCTTATTCCTAATCTATTTTATCTTGTATTCTCAAAGCACAGAGAGAACTCCTAGTTCCCTGAGCACCTTGCCCTCTGAAGATGCCACCCACAGTCTGGTGAAACGTCAGGAAGAAAAACTTCCAGAACATGTCTAAACAGCCCCAAAAAGCTCATAACAACAATCTATTTTATCTTATTTATGCTATGTTAAGTGATCCTATGATCCTCCAATTTGATTCTAAAAGGCTGCCTTGTACCCTGTAAAGGGACAGATATCATGAACTCACCTTAGTTCAAACCTTGCACTACCTGCTGTTGTGACCAATGTTATCCTAGTAGTTAATGTAAGCAATGAGAATGGAATGAGAAAAGCCACACCATTACCCAAAGTCCAATCAGGGTAACAGCCAAAATTTCCCACTTGGCCCCCAAGTGACCAGCTAATCTCTGGCCGTTACTTCACGAGGTGCCTCGCTTCGAATTGACCTTGCCTTCGATTTGAATTCGGAGGTGGTCACATGGTGGTCACGTGGTCTCCCTTCGCTCCCACCCCCGTTTCTCTGTACTCACGCAGGGCATTTTTGGGACCGAATCGATTACTACCTCACGTGCTCCCTTCGCATTAGAAAGCTGATTTGCAACGTCCGGTTCCACTCTCCTTTTATTTTTTTTAAAAAAAATACTCGGCGTATCGATGCATCAATGCTTGGCTGTCATTCACGACAGAGCGTGGTTACTGTACGATCCTGTGTTTTGTTTCCTGGCATCATTGGCAGCCCCCCGCCGCCGCCGCCGCCGCTACTCGGGGGGAGCCCCGCATGGCACAGCCGCCCGCCCTCCGCCGCTTGCACGCTGCCTGCCCCGGGTGTCCTGCTCTGGCCGGGCGAGGCAGCAGCGGCTCCTCCTGCTCCCGCCGTCGCCGCCGCCGCCGCCGCCGCTACTCGAGCGAGGAAGTAACAGCACAAAGCGATGAAACAATATAGCGATGCATCGATATCCCTGTTTGAATATTTTTTAAAAAAAACTTGAAATAAAAGCCAAAAACCGAGACCACACGTGACGTTGGGAGCGAAGCGAGATGCGAAGCGAAAAGATTCCCGGCCCATGGCAGGGGAATCACTCACCCCGGTTGGAGCACGGTAAAGGGGGCGTGGTCGGGGTGACGTCGCAGCCAAAAAGGAGGAGCGTGCGGACTGAAGCGATCGGTTCGCACAGAAATGACGGCTTGCCGCGAAGCGAGCGGCTCGTGAAGTAACGGCCTCTGTCTCATTGTCCCTAGGGTGAGAGGGTAGGGTGCTTGAAAGCTAGGAAAGAGCCGAGGTGAGTGGAGGCAGCCCTTATCAAGGCTGCCAATTTTAGGCTCGTCCGGGTCCCATAGCAGCATGATTTTACACCAACAATCATGCCGGGAGGGGCAAAGAAGCCCCAGAAAGATAAGCCTCATGGAGCCGCCAATGACTGTACATAGAACTGACAACTATTGTACAGAGCAATTTGTCTGTTAAGAGATCATTTTTTTCTCAGTTTCTTAATAGAGACCACTATCCCCCAGGGGGCCCCCATAACAGGAGGCAGGATTAATAAGCTGTGGTATCTGGCTGGCTAAAAAGAGACCAGGGCTCATGTTACATGGTCTTAATAGAGGGCCCACTTTACCAAGATTTTATGACTCATTCGTTATGAAAAATTGAGATCCTGCAATATGAAGGACCAGAAGATGATGGGTCCAGTAGATGGTGCCAAGGCTGCAGCAAGGAATCCTGGTACCGCATTAGATGCCTCTTCCACAACACAACCTCTTTCTTTGTGCTAGCTGTTGATGTGGTACATTGTCAAATCTCAATGTCAGACTCAGAAACATCATCTAGTTGCTCAGATTAATGAACCTTAGCAGTTTTCTACAACCACAAACTGCCCTAGTTGGGTGTGGAGATTGCTTAATATGGTTCTGTTTTTCCACCATTGTTAGAACCTATGATATAGCTGAATCCCACCAGTTCTAAAACTGCAGTTTATGAAGCAGACAGTTGTGCTTTATATATACTGGTTATTTATTTATTTATTTATTTACGGCCAGTGACCAAACTACTGGTTAAGACAAGGACATTTCAAAAATGGCTCTTCTAATTTTTGACATGAAAATCACACTTGGTGCATGTATCAAACATGATTGGTTATGTCTAGTTATTCCCTCTTTCTGATGAGATCTTGCTATACATACTAATTTTTTATATCAGAAAAGGCTTTGTTTGAAATTTGTAATTGGTTGTTGCATCATCTATCACCCTCATGGAAATTCACCAACAGTAATCGGAAATTCATTGTTGGCACCCTTACAGTGGCTGCAGAAGGACCAGTGCCCATTGGACTGAGGACTTCATAACTCTTTCAGTGTTTGAAGGCATATAAACAGCAACCGTACATGGATAGCTGTCAAAAGTTTCCTCATATCTACTACCTGTAACTAGCACAGAACCAAACATAATTAGCTATTGCTCAACAGCAATATAAGCTCTGATGTGGTTTACATGTGATTAAAAGGCCAAAATTTGTTTTCTATCATGTGTGCATACCAGCTGTCTGTAATGGAAACGTATGACATAAAGAAAGGGCGAGAGCAAAATTAATTGCACACACTTGATTGTTGGACTAGATCTTATGTGAAAAGGGGTGCATATTCATCTCTAGAGCCCCAAAGTGTTAGTGTGAGATGTTGAGTTATCAACTAATACACCTGAGTTCAAGCCTGGGATTCAAGATCATAAGCATTGTCACCTTATGTTTTTTACACAGTTAGACTAACAGTAATGAAAATTAACACAGATTCTACAAAATGGCCCAAATTCTATTGAACAACTTATGCCAGCATAATTTGATACCACTGTATAGGTCCACAGAGATTGCTATTCATTAAAGTTATTCATTAGAGTTACAGTTTTTCATACGTCTCCTCCTTACACACAATTTGGGTGCCTTTGTTCATAATTTAGATTGCAAGTGGTAACTATTATCAGCTACCAATTCAAATGGCACAGCAGAAAGTTATGCAACACTTTGGCCAATATTAGTTTTTTTGATGAAAAAAAAATCAATATTTTTACTCATTCTCTATCTCTGTCTCTCTAGCTTTCTGTCTCTGTCTCTGTCTGTCTGTCTGTCTGTCTGTCTGTCTCTCTCTCTCTCTCTCTCTCTCTCTCTCTCTCTGTGTGTGTGTGTGTGTGTGTGTGAATCTGTTATCTTGAAGCTTACATTTACTTTCCATAAACTTGCTTTACAAGTTTATTTATTCCTTGCTCATATTCGGTGATTATTATCAAAGTCATAAGATATTGGGGAGCATGTTCTGCAAAGTAACTCATTTCTCAGCAGTAAGCCAGTGACAATAAATTGGTTTGCTAAAATCACTTTGATTAGGCATTATGTGTCCCTCATAGTGTAGTGAGATTGTCCTTTCATAATTTCACTAGCAATTTAACAGCCCCCGCTCCCATCCCTATTTACTTAATTTGGACATTGGAAGCTCCCAAAACTTTTGGTTAAGAACATAATCCTTGGCTTTTCTAGTAATCTGTTAAAAAGCAAAACTAGCCGTTGCTGTCTCCTGGTATATCTGAAGAGGTGGCCAGAATATAAATGCAGGAGTTTTTATTTAATATGTACAGTATGTGTGGGTCATATTTTGTTCTATAAAAGCAAATGTAATAGTCACCATGGGAGTAGTATTTTCTTAATAGGCCAATAGGTAAAGTAAAGAGAGCTATAAAAATAAAATCATGCCGCCGCTATGTTTATTTTTATGTTACTGTATAATTAGAAACAAGAATAATTTCAGGAAGTAGATAAAAGCTGGAATGAAACAGGGACTTCTTGATAAAATTGATGCAAAAACTGGTGGGATGCACTGGACAAACAAGGAAACAATATTTTAGAACTCAAGCCCAATGAATATTACTCTTTTATTAACCTTATTTTCCCTAAAAATGGCTGGAATGGAAAACAGTGGCTCAGAGTGGCACATAACACACCATGAAAGGAACTTCCAACTAGGCCAACCCAACTGGATTCACCAGATGCATCCATCAAGAGGAGACTGAAGCAAGTACCCATTCTGGGAAGACAATCAATATTGTGGGGGAAAGTCTGGAACTGCTACTTTTGATTAGGTCATTCCCACTAAATTCACCCAGCCCATCTAGCTATTTGACACTGAGACAACCACAGCCACACAATACCATCAGAAACATTTCAATGTCCATTCTAGGCAGAAAATCAATGCTGGGGGGTATTGTGGAATTTCTAATTCTGGGTAGGCTAGCTCAACCAGATTCACCAGATACACCCAGATAGATGGGACTGATGCCGCTACTAGACTGTCAGCCAAAATGTTATTGTTTATGACCACAGGCCTTTACAAATATACAGTGCATAGTGCACTGTGTTTGAAAAATCAAACACTGAAAAACATCAGTGTTTGAATGCACAATGCATGTTTTAAAATTCTTAGCAGCATCTCCCACTGTACTAAGGACCTTTATGTTGGATGGCATTTAAGTCCTCAAGAAAGCCAGACCTCAACTTCTTGTCTGCCAATGCAAAAAGAGTCACAGTATAAGTAATAAACGGCTGATTGTCAATGAGCAACCTTGTACTATTTTTTCGTGGGGGCAATTAGGGAAGATCTGGGTGATAGGCAATAAAAATCTGTCTCTTGGGTTCTTATAGAGAGGGCATATTAGTAAACAGTGAATAATGTTGTTGAATTTGAAATAAAGTTATAATTCTATTTCAGACAGGCTAGCCCTGCTGAGTTCCGCCGGACCCCAGAAGCCCAATAAAGAATCCGACAAGAGAGAAATCCTGAAGAAAATACTGCGTTTATTAGGCCTAATAAAAACAGCAGGTGGACACAAGCCAGGAACCGGGCAAAGATGTCCGACCCCGGACACAAAGAGAACCCCAAGTTTTATTAGTTACCCTCTTCCCTCCCCCCGAGTGGCGCCACCCAGAGGTCGGCAAGGGGATGGTTCTTCAAACAGTCCAATCAGTGTAGTCCGTAGGTGGGCCAGAGGCATTCCTGGGCAGCCTCTGGCAAGCTGGAATCGGATGCCCGCTCAGGTGTTAATGAGCCCAAAGCATCTTTTAATTAGGCCATCAGGATATGACAAAAGAAAGGGGAAACATGGTATCGTCTTTGGGACTGGGTAAACTGGGGAGATTGGAAAGTCAATAGAGGGCTGAGGAAGACCAATACAAAAGTCAATGGGGGCCCGGAAAGCTGATGGGATCATCCAGAGGTGTCTGGATAGTCCTGTGGATGCAGGAATGTGAGAATGAAGAGCCCCCAGGCTGTGACAAACATCTGTGGTGTATGTGCCAGGAACTCTTGTAATCCAGTAAACATCTGTGGTGTATGTGCCAGGAACTTTGCAGAAGATGGATTCCTTCCAGAAGAAGTGACTTGCCTCGTGAGACCACCATGATGTCTGCTCCTTGTGCCATAACCCCCTTGCCCCAGATTATAGTTAAAGAAGCCATAGGATAAGACAGGAACATGTTTAAGCACACCCAGGGAAGAAGGGATGGGAGGAGAAGGAAGGATAGAGAAGAGGAGAAAGAAGGGGAGAGAAAGAGAGAGAGAGAGAGAGAGAGAGAGAGAGAGAGAGAGAGAGAGAGAAGGGGAGAAGGGGGGCACCCTTTGGGTCAGGAGTCTGGGGTCTGTGTCAGGCAGGGGCAGTGGAACCAGGTCTCAGAAGATAAGGAGGTCCCTGATTCCTGAGAATGAATGTTTAGAATCATTCCCGTTGCAAGCCAGAGCAGGGAAGGAATAATCCCTCAGTTCAGGAGAAATTCTGCCTGAACTGCACCTCTGGCTGAGACTTCAGGGTTGGGGGAATAAAGGAAAAGAGGCAGGAAAGGGTTAACCAACACTGTAGTAATGGACATTCTTTGTTCCTTGGCGGAAACCCCTGGAACTGAGAAAGTGAGCTTTCCAGGGATTTCTGCAAGAGGGGAAACCCTGTTTGGTCAATTCGGGAGCGGGGAGTAGTCTACCTCCATAGAGAAACATAGAAACAGAAGGAGGACCAGTCTATCTCCATAGAGATGCATGACCAGGAGAAGGCATGAATTTTATGGAACTGGGACTCGGGTAGAGGACGGTGAGAGGAGTTGCTCCCCTCTGCTGCCTTTCCCCGAGTCTGTGGAACTGTGAGCCGGGTAGGGAGGGTGAGTTTGTAGCGCTGCCGCTGCTGGAAGGTTAGCCGCCTCTCTGGAACTCGAAGAGGCTAGAGTTATCAAATTTGCCCGTGGAAGCGTTATGGTTCTTTTTTTGGGGGGGGGGGTCTACTCAGCCAATTCAATGGAATGGGGTTCCCTGTCATGCGCCCCCGTCCGGCCGTGATTAACAAGACATTGATTGATGGCCAGGGGCGCTGGTTGGTCAAAGCGTGCAGAAGGGCTTATCTTCGCCCTCCTGATGTTTTATGGAGTCTCCATGGAAATAGACTGCCGCAGGAGACTTGATACTGTGTAAACTGACAAATTAGGTGCAAATTGGAGGTTTCCGCTTGCCGAATCTCGGCTCGTAAGGCCTCTCAGCCGGCAAAAAAGCAGCAGTTTGTATTTCTCCCGATATCTCGGGAATGGTTTGGAGTTTTTGGACAGGGAAAAGAGTGTCATGCTTGTGACAGTGTGGGGCTCATTTGGGCGGTTCCGGTGGGTCTTGGAACCACTCCAATTATTTACAAATTTTGATTTTCCATTATAACTCTTCAATGTTTTCTATCTGATTACAGTCATAGATACATTTACATTCCATAACTGGAATTCTTTTGTATCTCGCTTCAAGATAAGGAGAGAGCATCTGTTGAAATCTAAATTCATTGAAGACTCTATGAAGCTGTGGAAAAATAGAATCTCAAAATATCATGGCCTTAAATGGTTGATCTGAAGTTTGGGATACCACATTGAGAACCGAGACTCAGAAATTGTGGCCCTATCTTGACAGGCAACAAAATCAAATATCCAGTTCTTTAGTGTTAGAAGTAGAATCAAGACAAAGGAACTTTTCCATAGTGAGATCATAGATTTTTAACTTGTCTTGGCACTGCTTCCTCCAACCTCCAGTCTGCGGTTGCTCTAGCCAACAGATCTTGGTCAATGATTCATCCTCCAGGCCATTTAGCCTAAGCCAGTACCTAAAGTAGACTAATAATAACCATACATGCTCAAGTGCAAATCATGCTAGTGGCATATTTACCATGACAACTCATTTTGCTCTCAGGATCATGCTGATAGTGAAATTCTATAAATACATATTTATTTTTAGAACTGTCTCCTCTAAAATAATCCAGGTATTAGGTGGGAGATAAGCGGAAGAGTATGGAGGAATATAAATATTAACTAAGACTAGGTCAGAGGTTTTATAAGAAAACTTAACAGCTAGATACAGATGGGATTCATCAACAAAGAACATTTTCTGGCCACGCCAGCCCAGCTCTGCCTTGATTAACGTTGTCAAGCCTCCTGACGCTCTTCCTTTAGTCTTGCATTTTTTTGCGGGGATGGACCAAGAATTGAAACCTGGTAGTTGAATCTCTTCATCATCTTCAGTAAGCCAGGTCTCTTGGAGAGCTATGATATCAAAATTAGAAAGGAACTCCACCAAGTCACCTTCTGATGCTCTGTGCTTCCAGCCGGCAATGTTCCAGGATAGAAGCTGTATAGAGTTCTTATACTGAGGAGCAAGATGTCAATTTGAGCTGGCTAAAGGATTGTTCTGATTTTCTTGGTTTCCAGTCTCAGACTCCTCCAATATCAGTATCTCATCTATGCGTGGGGAGAGCGTACTAACATTTGATGTTACATGATGTGAATCAGTTCTTAGTTGGATTATATTATGTCCTCTAGAATTTTCCTCAGGAGCCATCTCTGTATCATCCAAATGCCTCATTTCAGTCCATGTTTTAATGTTTGAAGATAAAGAGACAGGAGTTAGAGGTGCTGCTCCGTTTGCCATACTTTTTTGACCTGGATGTATCTCTGCAAAGACTATGGGACTTTGTTTATTTCCCTTCAATGTATTTTATATTCTGTGTTGTTACTGGTTGATATGGTCATAGGACTAATCAATAAATTTATTTGTCTTGTCTTGTCTATAAATACATTTTTTCCAGGCATGTAAATGTTTTATTAAACACTACAGTTATTTCTCTCATTTGATATAGCTATTCTACATCTGGATTGCTACGTGAATTACAAGTTTAATTAGCTACTGGATTTTAAGAACAGGTTAACATTTCAGGACCTTAATGAGCAGATATTAAGAGAATCACTGCTACATTAAGTGAAGCTTGCCATATGGATTTTTAAACCAGAAAGAAATAGCATATTTTCTTTTAAAATGATCACAAAAGTACAGACAAAGAACTGGGTTCATTGAATTTTCATTATTTGCTAGAAAGCGATGAATAGATAAATGATGAATCATAAAGACAGTACAATGAAGTAAAAACTTTTCACAAGGCCGGCTCAGGCCTTAACTACTCTCTCAATGCCACCTTTTCTCAGAGAAAGTTTGTATATATTTTTTCTACAAGCCCAGCATTGTGTTTAATCAATTTGTTCTTAGATTCGAATGCACAATTATACCATAAGGACCTGAGAATTTAGTTGTCTGTGTTGTTGAACTGGCTGAATCTGATTCAGTTTACTGTGAACCGCCCAGAGTTCCTTTGGGAAGATGGGCGGTATAGATGTCCCATAATAAATAAATAAATAAATAAATAAATAAATAAATAAATAAATAAATAAAACATTTTTATGTGTAGCAGCCAGTCAAACAATTGCCCAGTACTGGAAGACAGCTGCAAACATCTCACTAAACACCTGGGAATCTCAGATGAGTCCTGATGGGAAAAGTTATTGCTTACACACAGAAGAAGCATCAGAATGAGAACAGACTGTAGACGTGTTTTTTAAAACTTGGTCTCCATTTATTCAACATTGTAATAATCATACATGACTCTCTTAATATTCCCCCAGCAACTCATGCCGATTTATTGAAAGATGTTCTGTGTTAAATACTGGTTCTATTGGTCTATATGTTGTTTTGTTTATTTTTTCTTTTCTTAATTTTTTTAAAAATGTGTGTATGATTCAGACATCATCTGTGAACACATTACTTTATTCAACACATTTACTTAGTAACATTTGTAGAACACCTTTCTCCCAATAGTGACTCAAGGCAGCTCACAATAATAAAATAAGTAAAATTTAAAGCACAACAAATGAAGTATTATAAATAATTGAACCTAAATAAATAAATATTATATTATATTATATTATAAAGTTGTTAAAAGCATTATAAGAAACCTTACATAGCTAAAACCTATAATCCAGAGACTCTGTTTATAATTATTAAAAATTTGCCTGAAGAGATGAGTCTTTAATTGCAAGTAGAAGAGTTCACAATTCTCTGAAGAGAAAACATCCCACAACTATGGAGCAGCAAAAGAGAAGGCCCATGTAATGACAATGGCAACAGTATTATAGAAAAATAGAAAGAGAAATGTTAGCCAGTTGATCTGAGGGATGAATTCACAGTTGCCAGCACAAGAAAACTTGTCTACTGAACTATGTCTCCAGGTAACTTCTGTCTTTCATAAAGTAAATACCTTTGTTTAAGAGTACCTTTGTTTAAGAGTGTTTTGCAAGACAAGCAAACATTTCTTCTAAATTTTGCCTTGGTCAACAAGCAAAGTCTTGCAATAAAAGCAGTAGAGGAGGTAACATGATCACAAATGAGCCAATGGTGGAATCTCTCTCTCCTCCCCCCCCCCACCTTGCTGGATTGTGGGCAATTGTCTGGAGTGTTCCGTCTCAGGCAAGCCTCAAAAGCCGAGGGAGGAGAGAGGAAGGAAGTTCTCCCTTGCACCAGCCAGGAATGTTTTCAAAGGGAAGTGAATGTCAGGGTTTTATTTTTCTTTATATTTATATTTTTCTTTAATTTGTTTCCAACACCCATTCTTATTTTTCAAACAATTTCTAGTCATGGGGCAGCTAGTCAAGTTTGTTTATGGCTACAAATTGCACTTTATTATCGTCACAGTAAAAGCACAGAGTAAAATCCAGTTGTTAGTCCCAAGCAGAGCAGATTCTATAGCCAGGTACCTAAACCATGGTGTAGGTATGGACTTCTAGCCAATGT
>JAHTLZ010002162.1:0-10690 GCA_023846285.1 Phrynocephalus versicolor
AAATAAATGCAGGATTTATATACTGAGCCATTTGTGTTTGGTTCCAATTAAAATGAAAAGATAATCAAGGCATGAAGTTGCCCCTCAAGTGAGCTTAGTTCTGCTTCATATTGTATTCCCAATGTCTAACTGTGAAGTACATAATTAATGTGGTACGGTGTGCTACAAATTCCACATACACCTCCAAACTTTGAGCAATGCTTTAACTAGCTAGGTGAAGCTAAGTGCCCATGTGGCACTAATGCCCATATGGAAAACAATTCCAAAAAAAGAGGCAAGACTACTTCCCCCCCCCCCCCCGGAACACCTCTTCCAAATGATGTTCAAACATGTTTTGACTGTCCACATCTACGACAAATATATTATTATTGTGGTGGTGGTGGTGGTGGTGGTGGTGTCATTACCATCATGACTGACTCTTCGTGACTCCACATTCAGGGAGTTTTCTTGGCAGGAATACTGGAGTGGGTTGCCAGTTCCCACCCCAGGCACCTACAGCACCTGGTATTCCCTGGTGGTCGCCCATGCAAGAACTAGCCAGGCCCAACCCTGCTTAGCTTCCACTATCAGATGTGCTCAGGGCATCTAGGCAGCTCAACAAATACAGTGGACCCTTGTATAACAAACAGCTTGTATAACATAAAATTTGTACAACATAAAAATTCCGGAGATAGGGGAAATTTGCTTAACATAATCGCCTATGGGGAAAATCCGTACAACATAAAAATGGGATTACTCCATTTTCAATGCATTTCTATGGGAATTTGTATAAAGGAAAATTTGCTTAACATAATTTCATTTGGAATGAATTAATTCCTTTATACAAGGTACCACTGTATATACATTAGAGTAAAAAGTTTTAAATATCTCAGAGAATCTCTAGTACTTTTGACACTCACAAGTTATAAACTGCCCCTCTTGTTTATTATTTCTTTACTCCTTGGATTTATATACCAACCGAATAGTGAAATTCTGGGAGGTTTACACACAATGAATGAATGGAGAAAGGAGGAGGCTTAAGTCTACACGTTCTAGAAACATAAGTGCTCGTGATTATAAAGAAAGAATGAGCTGATTAGCAACATGCTGAATTAAGGCAGAAGCACACTCTTATGGATCACCCACTAATGAGGCAGTTTTCTGAGTTTGAGAAATCAGACCTGAAAGGAATATCACATTTCCAATCCAAAATTAATTTTGCAACTGCACGGCTCTCTTCTGTGTATAAGACAACCCTCAATTTTCAGTCTAACTATTTTAGTCTTATACATAGAAAAATTCTGTAATTGGTTCAATGGATCTATTTTATTTGGGACTATCAACAACATTCAAGCCTAGACTATTTAGCTTGGTCTCACAGAATTCAGTGTGACAAAAATTAGTCATGCAAAACCTGTCTATTGGATTTACATATTGTGCAAGCTTAAGAATTAGTCACTGTGACCAGTGGTGGTTACTATGTTAGGATGGCAGCCATGGTTAAAAGCAAATTATTTTCCTTATATACCACCCCATACCACTTCAAGTAGTCTCTGGGTGGTTTACAGTTTAATTATGCAGGCTCCCCCCTCCCAGCAAGCTGTGTACTCAATTTACTGACCTCGGAAGGATGGCAGGTTGAGTCAACCATGAGCCTGCTACCTGGGATTGAACCCCAGGTTGTGAGCACAGTTTTACCTGCAGTACAGGCATTTAACCACTACACCACGGGGCTCCTAAGATAGTATAGTAGTTACAAACTTTGGTTCCCCAGATGTTCTTGGACTATAACTCCCAGAATCCTTTACCACTAGATGGACTGGTTAAAATTTCTGGGAGTTGTCATCCAAGAACACCTGGGAACCCAAGGCTGGAAAGCACTGGTCAAGTTACAACCTTCTGGTTTGGGAGGGGCAGTTGCATATTTATTTCCAAAAAAAAAAAAAGAGAGAGAGAGAGAGAGAGAGAGAGAGAGAAAGGTAACCTACGAAAACGGTCTGGAGCAAAGGAGATTAGACTATTTCCTGTCACTAAAAAATGAGGGATCTGATCATGTTTAGGGAGAACATTAAGATGTCTGTCTTAAACGAAAAATATATTTTTATTATTATACCCTCCCTCTGTTTTCATTGTATGATCTGAAATATCAGTGCAACGTAATTAAAAGTCACCTCCACCTTGGTTGCCCCATCGTCCAAACACTGGAAAACCAAACAAGTGTAGAGAGTTGGCTAGTAGCAAGAATTCCAGATATGAACCTTGAACTCCATGCCTGTAAACTATACAGAAGTAAGAATTTCATCAGGTTCGCTTTTCCCAACACAGCATTACAAAGCTCTGAGAAAGTAGCCATGGGATTCACAAGCAGGAACAAAACCAGGGGTTGAATAATCTAAACAGTGTCTCACTAAGAAGTTGACAACAGCATATTTTGAGCTCTCCAGAACTCTTCCATTTGGTATAGACAGCACAAATTTCGAGGGTGTGGAAAGGGCCTAGTGTCCAAAGCCTTGGCCAGAGGTAATGTCTACTCTTTTTGAAGACAGGCTACTAAGCAAGAAAAGATGAGATTTGAAGACTCAGCATAAAACACAGTTGACATGAACAACGTCCAATTTCCTTTCTATAGGTTAAAAACACCCGCCAGGAACCCCCTTGAATGTTTTCTTGCACCCAGCTCTTTCAAAACAACAAGGTTTTGAACTAGAAGTCTTAGTCTGCAACGGTGCTGTGGCATTTCTTTCTCAAAAACTCCATCTTAAGAAAAATCAGATCCTGCACCTGGAATCATCATCATTACCACCACCACCGTATGCCATAAAGCTGATTCTGTCTAATGGCAGCCTTTTCCAGGGTTCACTCAATATCAAGTACTGTACTCAGAAGTGGTTTAAAATTCCCTTCTTCTGGGGGCCATAAAATAAAAACATCTTGTTTGGTACAAATCCAAAAGACACAAATTGGCACTGTTCAAGATTATAGGAGCTGTTCTTCGTGCCTCCTATATTTAAAAGGAACAAAGAGGAGAATCTGTAAAGCAAGTTGGGTCTGATGACTTGGATTTGTCCTATGACTTGGATTTAATTTTTATCGGTGTCAGTAGCCTTCTTGGCTAGAAATGCAGTACTGTATTATCTTTCTGAATCAAAAGACAAAAAGAAGTTTGTACTTTTCTGTTTCACTCTAACTTCATTAAACCCACATATTTATTTTAAGGGGTTTTTTTACCCTGGAGTTATTTAATCAACTCAAATATTATAATTAAAAAGTTAAAATTCCAGACATAAGCTATGGTTTGGGCACCAAAAAGGACAGTGAATTTCTACTCTTCACATAATTAGTACATTTAAAAATGTACATTTAAAAAGTTAGTTGTTAGGGAATATTTTATATTATAAAATACTTCATTCAACCTCAGTAGGATACTTAGATTTTTCCCCTTAAAATTACAATGTTATTCCTGTTAATTCTAAAAAAGATATATAGGCTAGCTGATTGCAGAATATACAAATCATATTTTAATGTTGAAAGGCCAGAGGTGTTGGGGGGAGGAGGGCACAAAGATGGAAGGACTACATTCAAGTTGTACAGAAGCACTTAAAAGCAGAGCTTTCTATTCATAAGAACAACTCCATAACTACCACAGCAGCTGATGTTTTGCACCCTACTTTGAACCCCCAAGTCCCTTCTAGAGGGGAAAGTGATGTCTACCCATTTCACCCACACTCAAGTTTGTTGTGTGCTCCAGCACTACTGAAAATACGGTTAAACCTGAGATACTCCTTCTACACCACTACAGAACAGACTCAAGATTCTTGTATTTTATGCTAGCAGCACGCGCACACACGCACACACACGCACACACACACACACACACACACACACAATGTGGTGCGTAGGTGGAGAAAAATATTAATTAATATGTTAAGTATAATACTGTGTGTGTACACAAATATTTAACTATGTTTCTTTGCTCCATTCCTTCCTGCAAGCCATGGATATTTTATTGCTCTAAAAGCAATAGGTCATCTCATGACAGTTCATGGCACGGCATAGCAAAAGCATGGAGCAAGCAAGATGAAGCTTGTACCACAGCCACCAGAATAATGCTGGAAGATGATGTAGAAAATGTTTGGATAAGGCAAGTGAATGACTCAAGTTAACAAACCACAGAAGGGGAAAGAAGGTACTCAAGACCCAATTTCACCACTTTCCTGGACCAATTTTTATAATCATTTTAATGTGAAATTACCAAGAATTTCTCATAACATTGATGGAAAAAGTCAAAACTATTTAAAATGCAAAAAGGAGGAAAGCTGAAAGTAGTTCAATGACAGGTCTCAAACCCAGTTGAACATTGGGAAAACTCTCTGTTAGAGCAGTACAACAATTAAACCCATTACTGTACTTGAGAGGTGGTGACTACCCCAACACTAAAACAAAGCAAAAAGCAAAATGTTCTGCTTATATATCGCCCCATAGTGCTTAAAGCACTCTCTGGGAGGATTACAATGCATTGTCCCCGCAGCGAGCTGGGAACTCGTTTTACTGACCTCAGAAGGAGAGAAGGCTGAGTCAACCATGAGCTGGCTACTTGAAACTGAACCCCAGGTCGTGAGCAGTTTTAGCTGCAGTACTGCTGTTTAAAGCGAAACAAAGTGTTCTGCTTATATACCACCCCACAGCACTCCAAGCACTCTCTGGGCGGTTTACAATTTTTTAAAATGATGCGGGCTACACATTCCCCCACCCCCGGAAGCTGGGTACTCATTTTACCGACCTCAGAAGGATGGAAGGCTGAGTCAACCATGACCCAGCTACTTGGGATTGAACCCCAGATTGTGAGCAGTTTCAGTTGCAGTACAGACATTTAACCACTGCGCCACGAGGTATTCAAAAGAAATTTAGAGTACAGATGTGAAAACCAGGAAAAAAACAAGAAAACATCGGAAAAAATGAGTTCTTCCTGTTTTTTTCCTGAAGCCTTTGTGGTTTTTTCTGAAAATTAGAAAAATTGCAAAAAGAAAAAAGGAAAAATGATTATGGAATGTTTTATTTTAACAAGATGAATAAAATATTTTAAGACACGAGTGTACAAATATTTTCCAAATAATTTCTAAAAAATATGCATAGTATCAGATTAATCTAATTTCTGCGCACTAAAGACAAGCAAGTCCTAGGTTACAAACTGAACTCTCCAATGCAAGAGCAAGATGCGTGGGAGGTACTGCTGTTGTCACAAGAAAAAAAAAAGGTTTCACTTTTGTTTTTGCATGTGGGTGGGTATGTTTAGTTCTGTTCTGTCCCTTCATTAGGTCTCAAAGCACTGGAAGAAAATACAGAGCAACAAAAATAATTCTGATTAAATTTCATCCCCATTCATTGAAACTCATTTTCCAAGGAGAAAGGCAGGGTAAAAATACTCTAAAATAAATAAATAAATAAATAACTTAGTCCCATTTCCTTCTATACATTCCCACCTCTCCATTTCTTTTTTTTTTTTTTTGAGAATGAGGTTTTTATTTTATTTTGATTTAATACTGTGGAGAGAAAACATGAATAATTGTCAATTCTGGATTTTTAAACATTGTTTTGTAGAGTTTTTTTTCCATATAAACTAGACAACAGTTTAGGAGATTGTTACTCTATTTGTGCAATTACAAATAAATATTATTTAAAAAGTAAACTCTGTAATAACTGTTTGGGTACACTATATTTTAATATGGTAGTTGTGATAATTTTATGCTGTCGTCCATAGTCATATTTTATGTTCCTAAAGTAACAGAATGACTTTTAAACTGTAAAAGGGGTGGGGGAGTGCTAATGTAGCTTTTTTTTCAATTTTTCCAAAAATTCCATGTGCTTTTTCCCCGAGCTTCAAAATTTCTGGAAATTTTACATCTTTCATTTAGACAGCTACCTGGCAGATCTGCTGTGGTTTCTATTCCACTACTGAGCAGGGGATTGGCCTGGATGGCCTCATAAGCCACTTTCAACTTTATGATTCTATAACCTTCCCAAATGAGAGCATCGTAGTAATCCAGTATGTCAAGAAAAGGGAAAGAAAATACTTCCAGAAGATTAGAAAGGGAAAGAAATCTTCCTAATTGTAATAGATCCCAGAGAATATTAAGATTAAGCCAGTGAAGACAAAATTTGACTGCATCCTATTTTGAAAATAATTATTACATTCTGCTTACTTTCCAAAACAGTTGGCATATTTTTAAATGAACATGCTTTTTAGTCTGCACACACATATCATATACTCAGTATATTGTATTGTAACTTTTCTAGATCACACCCTCATCCTTAGAGATAGGAACTCCACATGTTTGTTTTTGCTCTGTTGTCATTTTTTAATGACAGGTCACAGGCCATCCAGTCCAGCATTCTGTCTCACACAGTGGCTCACCATTTGCTTCAGGGTGTTCCCAAGCATATGTCTTCACCTGCTTATGATTCCCTGCAAAAGGCATTGAGAGATATCCTGCCTCTCTCCAACCTGGAGGTTGTCCTTAAGACATCCATGATGACAGCCATTGATACCCTTGTTCTCCATGAATTTGTCCAATCATTTCCTAAAGCTGTTACGGCTGACAGCTGTCACCACTTCTTCTGGCAGGGAGTTAGACAGACCAGTGATCCTCTGGGTGAAAAAGTAACTTTCTCTTATTTGTTTGAGATCTAGCACAAACAGAATGTATCTCTTATATGCAAACTTTGGATTCTGCATTAACAGATAGTTGCAGAAATGAAATCCACAGCCCAGAAGCATATGATATATATCTATGAATACTTGCTCAATAATACTTAATTGTTATCATGGCTAGAGATGGGCACGGAACGAACAATTTTTCGTTTTCTTTTTTCGTTTCGTTACGCAACGAAACGACAAACAAAATTTGTCTCTAAAATGAAACGAAGCAAACAGAAACACGGGAATTTTTGTCGTGCGTTTCGTTTCCGTTACAGCAATGAAGTGAGCTGCTTTAAATGCTAAAAAAATCACGTAAAATTGGAATGAATGGTAACAAAACGGTAACAAACCTGTAACAAAACAAAAACGATTTTTTTGCAAAAAATTCGTGAACAATGGAAACGAACCGAAACTGACCTCTGAACGACAAACGAAACTCCATTTTTTCTATTCGTGCCCATCTCTAATCATGGCTCATTGGCTAAGCATATTCTAGGGCCAAAATTCTGTTGCTTAGCATAGCAAACTGTACTAGAATAGGTACACTGATGCAATGGATTAATGTCTATTATTCTGTAAGTTTTACTGATTCAAATGGGCTCACTCTAACTATAACTTACTATGCTAATGCAAGTCAGTTACAGCAGGACTATTTGAATAAATGGAACTTAAGGAGGAGTTAAATCACTAAATTCCAGTTGGTTTACTATAGTGCAATTTACTAAGCCAAGTAACAGGATTTTGGCTTATGAGTGATAGAGGTCCTGGGTGCCATTTCCAAAGGGATCAGGGTTATAGATTCAAAATTTCTTTAAATTCTGAAGCCATGGGGGGGGGAGAGAGACTTGGGAGAAAACAGAAAAATTGGGAAATTTTATCTCTCTCATCAGGCAGCAGATGATGAAAATGAACCTGACAGCCGCTACGCAGCGAGAACTGACAAAACTGATTTTTATGCATCAGTGGTGTGATTCCACAAAACGTAGATTAAATTTTCAACTACTGGGGTACCTTGTATAAAGGAAGTAATTCGTTCCAAATGAAATTATGTTAAGCAAATTTTCCTTTATACAAATTCCCATAGGAATGCATTGAAAACGGAGTAATCCCATTTTAGGTTGTACAGATTCTCCCCATAGGCGATTATGTTAAGCTAAGCAAATTTCCCCTCTCTGGAATTTTTATGTTGTACAGATTTTATGTTATACAAGCTGTTTGTTATACAAGGGTCCACTGTATTTTAAATTGGTAAATATATCAAAAAGCAAGTCCCCATCAGACTGTTCCCCCCCCCATGAAGACCAAGGAACAGGAAACTTAAACTCACCTAGGAAAGCAAGGACCATGTCAAAACCAGAGGTTATATAAGAAAAGTGTTATAATAATGAGTTGTTGTAGATGTCAAGGGACCTATTAGGATCTCTATGATCTTAAAATATTCAACAGAGCATCTGTCTGTTTTGCAGCTGGACTGGAATTGACTAGACCAGTTCATTCCTTCTCCATGATTATGTTGTTATGCATTCTTTGAAATACAAGAGGCTGGCTGCTATGGAAATCCTTTTAAATTGGATGCAACAGCATTATCTTCTCTCCCAACTAGAAACAGGTCATTCTAGCAGAGGGATGAGATAATACAGTAGTTTCTAACACTAATAAAAAAAATCAAAATGCTGAAGCTTATACACAGAGACACTCCGGAACAACTTCTGGATGGCTGCTGCTTGGGCAAAGTGGTTTGCCCACCTTGAAGAGAACCCATCAAATGATTGGATGGTCCCAGCAACCTTGGGTGGTAGAGGCGGACAAACTCCTGTGAAGGAAACTACTCGGAAGTCCATTTGTTTTAAGGAGAAAAGGTGACCACTTCACATTTCTGGAGCTCCAGCAAAAGGAAGTGCTGAAATAGTAAGAAAGCAAGTTATCTGTCTCTACTGCTACTTTCCTTTGTCATAATTCAGTTAAGACTCTTTGAGATCTGTACTATAAACATCCCGTACTTGGCCAGTGGAGGACAGTGACTAGGTTGTATTTCAGACGTACATCTGTAATTTCCATCTAATCTTTCAATAGGGATGGGACATAGCAAGGAAGAAATCCTAGCCTCTTAGATGGGCTGGAGGTGCATGCATGTGTCCACGTGCGTGTGTAACGCCTCCTGATCCTTTCTGATCCAACCTGAAATTGCTCCAGGAAGAAGATTTAGACACCCCAAACGAACTCACGTTGTAGGTAGCAGTGCAACAACCAGGCCTACAGCCTGAATACTTTCCTCAGCATGTGTGTGCACATGTGTTGGGAGCATGCGTTTTCAATTCCTCCCTCCCTTCCCCTTTTGTGACTACGCAGAGCTACCAAGATGGAGAGAGTCATGACTAAATCCTTCTTAGAGAAACAAAACCTTATGAAATGGATTCTCATTCTCCTCTTGGATACCACCTCAGGCTGAAGATAAAAGTCAAGGACAGAGAGGGAGGCACGTTTTCTATCGTCTGTCGTTTAAGATGTCATGCTAACTGTCTGACTGTAAACACCATGCGTTTCTTTAGGTCAAACATATTGTCTTCCTTCTCTATGTAACACTACCGGCATGCACAACTTTGGTACTGACACAGTTTTTACTCAAACATACATGAGACAGTGCTTGCTTGGGTCTTCTACTATGTATTCAGTTAAGAAGATTACAAACAGGTGAAACTTGAAAAATTAGAATATCGTGTAAATGTTCATTTATTTCAATAAGTCAACTCAAAAGGTAAAACTAGTACATGAGATATACTCATTACATGCAAAGGGAGATATGTCAAGCCTTATTTTGGTTTAATTGTGATGATTATGGCGTACAGCTTATGAAAACCTCAAATTTGCAATTTCAGAAAATTAGAATATTACATGACATCAATAACACAAGGATTGGAAATAGAACAATATTGAACCTCTGAAAAGTATATGTACTCAGTAATTGGTTTGGGCCCCTTTTGCATCAATTACTGCCTCAATGCATCATGGCATGGATGCTATTAGCCTGTGGCACTGCTGAGATGTTATGGAAGACCAGGATGCTTCAACAGCGGCCTTCAGCTCAGCTGCATTGTTCAGTCTCATGTCCTTCATCTTTCTCTTGGCAATGCCCCATAGATTCTCTATGGGCTTCAGGTCAGGCGAGTTTGCTGGCCAATCAAGCACAGTAACCGAGCCAGGTTTGGGCACTTTTTGGCAGTGTGGGCAGGTGCCAAGTCCTGCCGGAAATGATGTCAGCATCCCCATAAAGATCATCTGTGGAAGGGAGCATTAAGGGCTCCAAAATCTCCTGGTAGATAGCTGTGTTGACCCTGGACTTAATGAAGCATAGTAGACCTACATCAGCAGATGACATGGCTCCCCAAATCAACACAGGCTGTGGAAACTTCACACTGGACTTCAAGCATCATGCATTGTGTGCCTCTCCATTCTTCCTCCAGACTCTGGGTCCTTGGTTCCCAAATGAGATGCAAAAGTTGCTCTCATCAGAAAAGAGGACTTGGACCACTGAGAAACAGTGTTCAGGAGCGGCTTGACAAGAGGAATACAACATTTGAAGCCCATGCCCAGGATCCGTCTTTGTGTGGTGGCTCTTGATGCACTAACTCCAGCTTCAGCCCACTCCTTGTGAAAGTCCCCAAACACTTTTGAATGGCCTTTTCCTGACAATCCTCTCCAGGCTGCAGTCATCCCTGATGCTTGTGCACACTTTTTCTTCCACACTTTTCCCTTCCACATAACTTTCTATTGATAAGCTTTGATACAGCACTTTGGGAACATCCAACTTCTTTTGCAATCTCTTACCTTTGGGGGCTTTCCCTCCTTATGGTGGGTATCAATGATGGTTTTCTGCACAACTGTCAGGTCAGCAGTCTTTCCCATGATCGTGATTCCTACTGAACCAGCCTGAGAGAACATTTAAAGGCTCAGGAACCCTTTGCAGGTGTTATGGAATCATTAGCTGATTAGAATGGGAAACTTTTGAGCCTAGAA
>JAHTLZ010002163.1:0-10925 GCA_023846285.1 Phrynocephalus versicolor
GACGGCTTACCGCGAAGCGAGCGGCTCGTGAAGTAACGGCCATAGTGAGTTCGGCAGAGATATGTACAAATGCTCCTTTACAACATGGGGTGGATATATACTAAATTGATCTTAAATAACACCCCTAGACATAATGGCAACTCAACCTTAGCCTGTGATCCCATGAAAAACACGGTCTACTTTTTATAACTGGAATAGTGGTGTTTTTGTTTTTGTTTTTGTTTTTGCATGTGCAGTTTTTACATCCAAGAGAAAAATAGCAAAAAAGATAATTAAAATTTTATGTGAGGATAAAGAAAATAATCTGTTAGTTTCTCTTTAAAAATTATTTTATTTCAATTAGAAAAACATAAAAGGTATACATAAAAAGAGAAAAGATAAAAGAAAAAAGAAATGAGAAAAAAATTAAGAAACGAAACATGTTACAAGCATATGCAAATGATTTGGTATTTATTTTAGAAAATCATTTGCAATCAGCCCGTTTTATTTGAACAAATTGAAGCATATGGTGAAATAGCTGGATTGACTATTAACACAAAAAATCCCTAAATTTATAGTTAAAAATCTAACTCAAAAGAAAAAGGATCAACTTACTATGAATACAAATATTCAAATAAGCAAGAAAATAAAATATTGGAAAAATTCATTACAGTGAGATGTTCTATACTTAAATATGATAATTACAGCAAATTGCTTGCACAGACTTGGAAAGATGGTCTAAACTACAACTGTCTTTTTTAAGGAAAAATTGCTACAATTATAATGAATATTGTGCCCAAAATACAGTTTTTGAAGAGATAAACAGTGCTGTCTCAAAATTTAAATGGCAAAAAAGAAATCAAGAATTAAACGTAAATTATTACAAGATGCAAAATAGAGGAGGATTTGGCCTCCCAATTTGGACTTTATATTATCATGCAAGTGGTATAGCATGGATAAAAGAATGGATAAAAGAAATAAAAGACTACTTTACTTAGAATGTCATGATCTGCACTTAGGTTGGCATGCATTTTTATTGTATGGAAGGACTAAAACACATAAATATTTTGAAAGAAATTTGATATGAAATTCACTACAAAGAATTTGGGAAAAGAGTAAATTAAAAATTATGTGAAAATACCTAGGCGGGTTTCACCAATGGAAGTGTTTACTTATCCAAAATTGCTAAGATTTGAGAAAATAGTTACCTATAACAAGCTCCTTAATTCTGAGGGAAATTTTGAAAACCAAGACTCAATTAGAGGATCAAGGACTGACTTTTTCATGGTGGCCTTTAATGTAACTACAATCAATCTATAATCAAGATATAAAGGCACAAGGATTTTATAAAGAGAACACGGCATTTGACAATATCTTATTAATGACAGAAGAAAAACAGATTTAAAGAAAATCTACAGTTTCTTACTACAATGAGACATGAAAAATGAAAAGGTGAAGGACACTATGCTACAATGGACCAAGAATGTTGGCCACTAGAGATGGGCACGACTTAACGGAATTCCCGTTTCCGTTTCTGTTACTCGTTTCCGTTACGGAACGGAAACGGTAACGGGAATTACTCCGCCAGAACTCGAACTCGAACCGACTAAAGAATA
This sequence comes from Phrynocephalus versicolor, assembly GCA_023846285.1. Lineage (NCBI taxonomy): Eukaryota > Metazoa > Chordata > Lepidosauria > Squamata > Agamidae > Phrynocephalus > Phrynocephalus versicolor. Next base: position 1,596 of record JAHTLZ010002163.1, read on the forward strand.
ATTGGGTCTGATTTGTCGTTGTCATTCCTGGCATCACGGCGATCCCGCGATGCCAAGCGGCACAGAAAAAAAGTTTTTAAAATAAATTTTAAAAAACCAATTCCCGGCCAAAAAGCAGGCGAAAATATGCCTGCCTGAGTGAGGGCTCAGGGCACCTACCAGAGGGGTGGTTTCTGGAGGGGGGTCCCCGGCCTCCCCCCTCTCCTCCTGTCCCTCCTGGCCCTGGGCTGCACTGGGGGCGGGCATCCTCGTCATCCCGCCAAAGTCGCCGCCGCCCTCCGCCCGCAATTCAAGCAGAAGCGGCACAGAAAAAAAGTTTTAAAACTCCCCCCCATTCCCGGGCCAAAAAGCAGGCGAAAATATGCCTGCAGAGTGCACCTACCAGAGGGGTGGTTTCTGGGGGGAGGGGGCTGGCCTCCCCCCTCTCCTGTCCTGGGCAGCTGGACTCGAGTCGCCATGCCATGCGGTGTGGGCGGGGGATCCAAAATGGGACAGTGACCGCAATATTTTTTTTGAAATCGTGGTCCAAAAACACACAAGCACCACAGAAACATGTGAAAAATTGCTATTGCTAAAGCTGCCAGAATTTTCACAGTAGCAGTGGGTTATTCTTGCAACAAAATGTCTCCTCCTCTGTCCTCTCTCCATTGATTTTATTTTATTTTATATTTTTTACAACCGGCACAATGATGGGCTGGCCAAGTGGCCATGTGGGAGTGGACCATGCAAATTTTTGGAGCCATCCCACCAATCGCATGGCCACCTGGCCACTGAGACTTCGGGGATGTGCCAAAAAGCCCACTAAACCCTGCCCTAGCCCCCTAACCCTAACCCTAATCCTTGATTCCTTACCCATACGCCACAGTACACTGCCCTCTTAGTGGATCAGAGAGGCACCCAGAGGTGCACCCCACTACCCCACCCTAACCTCACCAGTAACTAGCCTAACCCTAGCCCTTGTGCTAAGCTGCTGTCCCCTAAGCCAGATCTACTTGCATTGTACTGTACGCAAGTACGATTCCCTTCGTTGTGAGACACAGCGGGTGCAAGAGCCTTAGGCATCACCCTATGGCTCTGGGTTCTGCCAGTGCACACTGACTGGTCTCATAGTCTGCAACTGGTATGCATATCCATATGGCTATGCATGCCCTTTTGCAGCAGCAGGTGAGGAGAGGAGACCCCATGCCATGAGGGGTCTCCAGGAGCCTGCTTTGCCTTCCTAGCGGGTGAGGATAGGAGGCACCCCCCAAAAAAAGAGGTGCCTCCAGGAGTCCGCTTCCCTTTATAGCGGGCCAGCGGAGGCACCCACCCCAGAGAGGTGCCTCCAGGAGCCCGCTACCCCCCTAAACCAGTATAACGACAGACGAAAAAATGAAAAACAAAACGACTATTTTTTTGCGAAGTTTCACAAAAAACGGAAACGAGCCGACACGGGCCGCCTCTGACACACGACAACTCGAAAACGTCATTTTCCCTAGTCGTGCCCATCTCTATTGGCCACAATATGAGCTCCAAAAATGGAAACAATTATGGACAAACAATCTTAAGCTAACATTGGCTACTTCATATAAAGACAACCTTTACAAAATGTTTTGTAGATAGCACATAACACGAGTAAAACTTGCTAAAATGTTCCCTAATGTGTCAAATAAGTGTTGGAAATGTAAAACTCAAGAAGGAACTTACTATTAAGGAATTTCCTGGGTCAAAATTTATTCTTGGGTTAAGCAAATTTTAAAATTAGAATTAGATTTTATATCAGAAATATATTTGTTAGGTTTTTTTGCCAAATACAGTGGATAAACAAAATTCTTATTATTACATCTTTTGACATCAGGTAGATTATTATGGGCCCAGTTTTGGGGATCAGAAAATACGCCAACCAATGAAATGATTATTTTAAAAAAATAGAATGTGCAGAAATTGACAAATTAACTAAAAGAATAAAGGGACAAGAAGAATCAATTTTTTATCTCAGTTTGGACCTCTTTTATAACTGGTTGAAGGCCAAAGCATTGTAGTAAAAAAAAGAGGGGGGGGTTAGGATGAATAGATAATACAATGTCAATGACAGTAAATCACCAAAAGAGATATGTTTTATTGTGAAATTATTTTTATAATATCTGTTAGTTTCTAAACTATCTGAAATCATATCAAATAAAATTAATTTCTAAACTATGTCCTAATAAATTGTCTTCTGTGATATTAAGAGGAGTGATAGGCATCAACAGCATCTATTGCTATTAAAATATTGTGCTATTTTAAAAGTGATTAATATGCCTTTTGCTTTGTGCATCTTTCTTCTGCAAGAAGAGACAGCCCTTGTAGAAGTTGTCTCAATTTTCCATCACTCCAGCAAAGGGGGAAAAACTCTTGCCCTCCGCTTATAAGAGGTTCATTTAACCTGCATTTTGACACCCTCTTCTGAAAACAACCAGCAAAGATAATCTTATCCTGTTATGTTTTAAGGGCACAGTATTCTCTGTCTCTCTCTCCTTCTCTCTCCTGTGTGAAGTTTAAGCAGCGAACCTTCGTTGCATAATGAATATATTAATCTAATCAAGATGAGCCTGATTAAATTTGTAGTCTAAAAGCGCCGGAGCAAGAATGCGGAGAATGAACGAAGATGCAAGAGTGGCTTAGAATATGATGTTCGCTGTGCCAAATGTCTACTGGAGTGCTCAGCCCCTCCTTTTTCTCCATCATTTTGCAGCCTAACTGCTGAATCCTCATGCCCCAGGAACAGGAGACAAGGATCTGGCATTATGGCTATGGCTGTCATGATGCATATCCTTAGCCCCGCTCGGTCTTGGATCACAATATCTCCTAAGGCCTCTGGAGCTTTGTCTTGCGCTCTTTCCTTCCCGCAGCCCCTATAAAAGGAAACAGGGACACATTGCTGCCCTTAGCAAATAAAAGTGTTGACACTCCATCTATCTTATTGTACGTTGGACAGTGGCACATTAAATTATTGAGAACCTACTGGGAGCTTTGTTTTCCTCCGTTCAGGATCCATGCCTGCCATTTCTCTCCTTTCCTCTCTTTTACAAACATATCCCTGCCCTGGGCTGTTGGTGATGACAAGAAGGTCATTGGTTGTGTCCACTGGAATGCTGATGAGCAGTTAAGTTGCCTCTGTGTTTGAGCTCCAAAAGCAGACTTTATTTTCTCTCCGAGACATGTACAGAGCAGAGGCAGATGCCCTTAGAATGTTGGCACTTCACAGAGATGTTTAGGTTGTCTTTGTGGTTGTGCCAGCCCTGGGCGAACAGCTTTCTCTTTGTGCTTGCTCCAGAAGCGTGGGTAGCAGCTTTCCCTCAATGACATTTACATAACTAAGGCAGGCAGGCACCCCCTGGAATTTCGATACTTCGTGCAGTTGCTTGGATTGCCTTCATGATAGAGCCTTCAGCATCTCCAGTGAGGGTTCTTGGGCCATGTTTTGGACCAGCTTGTGCTCTTCTCTGCTTGTTTAATTTCTTTTACTGCTTCATTCCCATTTTTTGTAATTCCATTTGAATCTCATCCTTTCTGTTTGTCTCTTCCACCAAAGGCTACGCTATTGCAACAAACAGGAAATGTTGCTATTTCAAGCTTCAGCTACCTCTGGCATGTCTTTTCACCATAGGTTGGGCAGCAAAGAGAGAAAGATCACTGAGATGGGGCAGGGAGAGACGATTGAGGTAGCAGCAAATTGCAACATTTTTTAATTTGGAGGACAAATCATATTTCTGCTCTCTTCAGTTGAGCTGTGGAATTAATGAATGTGATGGGGAGGGAGGCAGCTTCTAACTTCATACTAGGGATGGGCATTTTGTTACGGAACCTGTAGGTTACAAAATGAACCACGTGAGCCCAGGTAGTCCTCGGAACTGGCTGATACATGCAGATCCAATTACTTTACCTTTCTCTGTCTCGTGCAGGGTTAAAATCCAATGAGGAAGCATGCTGAAACATCATCTGTGCTAGACCTGTGATGCTGGCCAATCAGGAGCTTGCAGGGACAGGCACCATCTCACCACCCTCTCTGATTGGCCAGCAGCACGGAGCAAGAAAGATGACATCGCAGCGTGCTTTCTCGTTGGATTTTAACCCTGCATAAGACAGAGAAAGGTAAAGCAATTGGATCTGGGTGTATCGGTCGGTTCTGAGGACCACGTGGTCTTGTGTGGTTCATTTTGAAACCTACTGGTTCTGAAATGAAATGCCCACCCCTATATCTATGTATAAACTGCCACCCAGCTTTGCTGCAGGTGTATGTCTATAAGTCCATGTGCAAGAGGCAGTGCAAGAGAACACCCCATGGCGTGGCCTGTCATTTGTGATTTACCCATCAGTGGCTGCAATGTTTTCTAGCCCACCAATGGATACCAGATTCCAGTGACCTGTTCTTGTTTTTGTTCAACTTTCATTTTGCTGGAAAACCTATTGCTAAGAAGAAGGTATGATGGTATACGGCGGGCATGTCCAAACTTCGGCCCTCCTGATGTTTTTAACCACAACTCCCACAATTCCAAGCCTGTATTTCCAATGGCAAAGGACTGTGGGAGCTGCGGTCCAAAACATCTGGAAGGCTGAAGCTTGGACATGCCTGGTATACTGTAACCATCTTTAGGATTTAATAGTAGAAAGATGGTCTAAGACTCAATATAATCCTGCTCCTACATAGTTATGAATGGCTTTAGTATATTTCTTCTTCTCAGGAGTAATTTCCCAAGCTCTGCTTTTTCAATTCTGCCTTTCCATTCTGAGCTTTCATCCTATCACCTGAGAATATTTATGTGGAAGAACAACATAGTATGCAGCATGGGGGAATATTCTGCTGGCACATCTTCTTCTTTAATACACACATCATAAATTGCAGTACCTGAGCATTCATAGGCAAGAACTGGCTGCATAGCACATTACAATGAGTACAGGGGCCAGGGGTCTGATTCCTCACTGCGACTACTGAGATGAGCCTGGCTATGTAGCCTTGAGCATCGTTCACAGTCCTAGACAGCCACCAGAAGGCCTTCTTCTGAAGTTAATTAAAACATACTGGCAAGGATTTTCATAAGTCTGAATTGACTTTGTCAGATACTTCTCTTAGTCTTAGTCTTAGTCTTAGCTGACATGCCCTGAGCCCATCAAGAGAGATCTGTACATGGAAGCCAGCAGCATATGTGCGCGTGTAGCTAATGTTTGCATTGTTCTGGATGAACATGACAATGGTTTCCTAGAAAAAGATGTACTGTTTGGTTTTCACACTACATCTCCAGGAATCCCACAGAATCCAAGGACTCTGGGATTTGTAGTCTAAAAAGACCAAGTGTTTCTTATTTTTGATTTACTGTAGGGATAGATCTTCCTTGCAGGAGGATTAGAATACATATGTCATATTCTGGACCATAACTAGAATATGACCATACATATGTCATATTCTGGGCATAACTAGTTGCAAGTAGCTAGAGATTATTTCTGGTCTATATCAAGGGACTACAGTACGGCAGGCCAGACTTTATGCATGTATTTATAGGAAATCCACTACTTCCAGTATTCTTCCAGTATTAACTTTCTTCTGCTTCTTTCTTACATCCCTCCCTCCCCTGGAAGTAAGAATCTCAGCCTCTTTCTTCCAATATCAAAAATATAAGTGATATGCCTTCTGCTATGCATTGAAAACACACATACAACGCAAGTGAGATAATGCTTTCAAAGCAATGTTCTAAGTTTCTTTTGCTTTGTGGATTGCACACAATTAAATCTGAGTTATAATTATCTCAAATAAAAGAAGAGGGTACAACTTAAGGTATGTTACAAGAGACTGATTAAAGGTTTTCCTGAAGGAGTATGTTTTGGAGAAACAGAGCAGAAGAAATTTAAAATGGGTTCTGTGTAACATAGTCTCCACATATAAACATAGAAGTTAAACCAGAAACTCTGAGAATTAAAAATGAGTGTTACATAAATGTATAATTCCTGGTGCTTTTACATGGTATTATGGTATGCATAATCGGAGTTCCAGAGAAATTTGATTAATACCAGTCTGCCATCCTAAGAAGGTTAATTCATATCCTAACGTGTGTAGCAAATGTTGTTTGATGGGTGGAGTTTGTCCAGACTCCTGTTGAGGCAAGAATGTGGAAGTAGGACATTAAATTAAGGCTAGAAGTCATATTTTCCAGTGGGTCTCTTCTTGCAGAGACAAGAAATTTTTGTAGGATTAAAACTGGGCCACAATTTATTGGTATGAAATTCACTCAATTCAACTGTTAAACATCCCTTAAACAAGGGGGCCTAAATATAGTGCAAGCAGATCAGTTAATGATTCCTAATCTTATTAGAAGGGCACTGCCCACTTGTTCAGCGCCCTTCGAAAACCTGCGGTCTTGGCAGCACTCATTCCTAAAATTATGCCTATTTATACCTAATACCTAATGTTCCTAATTTCCTAATTCATTTTCTAGTTTATATTAAGATAATGGGACTACTTTATGAAGTCTAATTATTTAATTTTATGCTGATGAAGAACTTTTTCATGACCTTCTAAGGAAGGAAAGGAAGATATATGTCACTCACAGTCCTGTATTTTAATGCATGATAAAGTAACAACCAGAAATAAGGATTCATTTTTGTATTCTCTGTGAAAGCTGTGATTTTCCTTCTGTAAAAACAATTCCCAAAACATACAAATTCATTTTTTTCCTTAATTTTTTCCCTTAACCTTTTAACTCTGCTAAGATAACAGCTAATGCAATGTCGAATGTTACATGCACATCAGGTCTTTTGGCTACACAGATGTGATATCTAGAGATGGGCATGAAACACCAAAATGGCATTTCATTTTGTTTTCCATTTTAAAAATTGTTTTTGGTTAATTAAAAACAAAACCATTATTTTAGAAAGGATTCCTTTTATTTTTCATTTCATTTTTCTGTTTTTTTAAAAAATAATTTATTTTTTTAACTTGCACCGACCAGCTGGCCCATGGGCCAAGTCGGCACTTTTTTATTTTTATTTTATTATTATTATTTTAACATATTGTGCCAACCAGCTGGCCTGCGGGCTGGATCAGTGTGGTTTTTTTATTTAATTTTTTATTTTTTACTCATCACACCAACCAACTGGCCACTTCGTTTTGTTTCATTTTTCTTTGATGGGCTAGTTCATTATTTGTTTCATTCTGTAACGAAACAAATAAAAAATAGCAAAATGAATTAAAAATTCATTTCATGGCCATCTCTAGTGATATCATTAACTATTCCTGGAACAGGAAGTGGTGTCTTTTGAGTAACTATGCAACAAATGCTCACAAAGTTTCCACTCTGCCTTGACATCCTTTTCAGGGGGAAAACAAACAGCATCTGTAATGTGGTTTTTTTGCCCCTACATAAGAGCCAAAATACCAGCACTTCCTTGGGGCAGAGTGTGTGAGGAAATTAAGTGTGGTTTAAAATAAAACAAATAAACTTTCTGCTAATTTCACAGCAAGCCACACCTTATTTTTTTTACTTTACTTCAACTGGGACTTGCTGTCCCAATAAATTCACAGAGACTGATGAGCAGAAAGAACAACATGTTTTTGTTTACTTACACTTCTACATAGATAAAAACAAACTTATTTTATAAAAATGTTAACTTGTTACAACACTGAGTTGCACCAGCTAAATAGCTTCATTAGGGACTAACCAATTGGTTACACAGCTGACAGAACATTTCATTCTAACTGGCCCTTATGGCAGATTCCATTGTTAACTGTGACAACATCTAACTGGAAATAGGGGTAAAGAATCTGAGGTAGAGAAGGACATATTGGCTATTACTGAGTTGACTGACATTAACTCCAGAAAAAGTCCCTCCAAGAGTAGAGTAGTAGCAGGAGTAGTATATCTTTATTTCAGTGACTGACTAAATAAAATACAAAATACATTCCTATATAAATTCAACATAAAACCCAAATAAAAGCATATAAAAAGCAATAAAAGCATGCACACAAGAAAAAAATTTCCTCCAGCTAAAAACTCCTTTAAAGGCATCATGTGTAGGTTGCAATCTAGCCAACATTTTTTTCATCAGTTGCAATATTTTTAAAAAGGAAAAGAAAAAATTCACCTACATTTTTAGTTGAAAAACTTGTATTCTGAATTTAAAAAAATAGCCTGTTTACAAAGGTTATGCGCGTAAGGCACCCGTGAGAGATCAGACATATCAAAGGGAACCTGCCAGATTGGATAAAATGCTCACATCACACAATGTCATCCAGTGGACATTACTTTTTGAAATGCTTCATTCTTGCCAGGGAGAATGAGCTAAGAGAAGACTTACACACCTACTTGTGAGTAAGAAGTGATCAAATAATGCATGTATAGCTCATTGTGCTATTGGCTGCCATTTGTGCTCACAGCATTGTCTGTTGTTAATAGCTCATTTGGGGGGAAATACCAGCTAGGAGAGGGAACAGTTTAAACTGAGAGATGACATGGAGAGATTTTGGCACGTCTTTGCATCTGAGTCCCAAGTCCAAACATTCGCTACCAAGTCCCAAATCCCAAGTCTGATTCCCTCTGAAAAATAAGCTCTTTATCCCAGAAAAAAAATGGGAGGGGGACAGTGGTTTCCAAATCACATGTCAAATTCAAGTCATGGGGGGGGGGATACCACATCTAGTCTAAGTCAAGACATCTTGCCCCCCCCCAAGTCCGGAAATAAAGAGGCGAGGCCACTTCGGCTTTGGGTAAAACGGGCCACAACTTTATTTATAACTTATATAATTTGTTAACTGGGATACTTAGGACCTGTGAAGGGGACCTGAACCATAGTGCAACAGGTAATGTTATGGGATGAACTCCCAAAGACAAGCCACTCTGTATTCAGAGGATTCACCCAGGGGGAGATGCTGCCCAACTGTTCAGCATCGCACCCAGTAGGGCGAATCTGCTAGCCTGGCACAGCCCTCAGGAGGCCTAATGTCAACTTGATGACTTTCTCCATTTCCTGACATAGCCAATGGTGTTAGACTTAGGCCGTTACTTCACGAGGTGCCTCGCTTCGAATCGACCTTGCCTTCGATTTGAATTCGGAGGCGGTCACGTGGTGGTCACGTGGTCTCCCTTCGCTCCCACCCCCGTTTCTCTGTACTCACGCGGGGCATTTTTGGGACCGACTCGATTACTACCTCACCTGCTCCCTTCGCATTAGAAAGCTGATTTGCAACATCCGGTTCCACTCTCCTTTTATTTTTTAAAACAAATTTACTCGGCATATCGATGCATCAATGCTTGGCTGTCATTCACGACAGAGTGTGGTTACTGTACGATCCTGTGTTTTGTTTCCTGGCATCATTGGCAG
>JAHTLZ010002164.1:0-10132 GCA_023846285.1 Phrynocephalus versicolor
AGCTGTATTTATGGACCTCCGGTGTCGTGAACCCACTATTCAACACAGGTCTCATTAAAAATCTCTGAAATACCAGAGGAAAACATGTATCAATTGAGAGGTTGTAGTTATGAGAAGAAAACCTTTTCTGACTGCTTTGCTAAAAAAAATTCCTGCAGAAACAGCTCTTTCAGATTTTGGCCATGAGTGTGTGTGTTTAAACCTCCCATTTGTCCCTGTTCACCGTGGTAACATTTAGAGCTTGCCAGGATTCATGCCTGCACCTCACTCGATAAAAGCCACCACATAGAAAATCACTTCTCTGAGGAAATTTTTTTAAACTTTAAATACGTGTGCAATTATATCATTCTTTTTCTGCTGGGACTTCTCCTCTAAGCCTTTTGTTGGTTTTGTTGTTGTTTCAAGCTGCCAATGAGGAAACTGAGATGGTGGAACAGATTTAATGGAAAAGTGCCACGCACCAAACTCCTTTCCTCCCACCACCACCAACAAATTATCAGAAAAATTAACCGGGCTTCAAGAAGGGAACAGAAAAACACCAATTTCCCCCCCTCCAACTGATCATACTAAGATAAGAATGCCCATAATTTCAGTGTCAAAACAAGTACATTTTAGAGAAGCAATCCTCCATCTAAAACAGGTATCAATTCCCACCACTACCCCATTTATTTTTCATCTGGTTGTAAATCTCATGTAATTCTTTTTCACCCTAACTGTTCTGCAGAGATTCTCTCAATATTTCTCTCACACAGCAGATCAGGATAATCCTTTGGATGCAGAGCCAGCATCCTCTGCTGGAAATTCCATTAGCAGGTACGGTTAAACTTGCTTTAAATGAAAATCATCACCAAGTCAAAGTGAAATGAGAACAGGCCATGTTGCAGAAAGGGTGCAACACCGCATTACTCCTAGGATAAAGAGTATTAAAAGAGAGAGACAGGCCTGTACCTCGCAATCACCCTATACTCATCATTTTGATGGGCAGGATAAAATTGAGATGTCACATTTCGAGATTCATGCCAAGTTCTCGTTGATATGAGTTCATAAATACGAAGCCAAACAGTAACTTGTATGGCTCCGAGAAAACTTTTTTTTTATAATCTACATAATTTTTTTTAGAAAAGGAGATGAATCATTCTATGCGATGCAGGTTCTGCATGAACAAAGAGCTGCCCCCCCTCCAGCACTACCAAATGTGCTGCTTCCTTGCGACAAAGCAGATAATCATATCTGCAGGCAGCTCTGCTAATGCTTCAAAATCTCATCTAGCAATGTTACGTATATAGTAAATTCTGTCTTTTCAGAACCATGTGGACAGGAACACAAGCATACCCTTGCCACCCGATATTCCTGGCTGTTGCCCTGCCTTCTTCTTAGCAGGGCTTACAACGGAGGGGGAAGAGGTGAATAAGCACCCATCATTGCACTCATCCTCCGAGACCCAATGTGAAGGATGCTTTTCAGCCCAAAGGTCCACTTTTTCTACTTGCTAACCTTCCAAGGACAACATACCAGTAAGCTATGGCTAATGCATCTGGAGCCAAGGCGAGCACGGCTTGGGCTACTCACACTATGTGTCAGACATAGAGCACACAACATTCATACATACAACCCACCAGTAGAGATGGGCATGAACAGATTGATCCTAATTCATAAAGGCAGCCCCATAGGTGCTGCTTCTCCCTTCCCTTGAGTCCTGTGGCTTAATCAACAACTCACCAAAACCAGCGTGCTAACTTCCTGCACCTTAACTGATCTCCCAGTCCCAGCAATAGCTCAGGCTTCTCTTCTCTGCCGTCCTGGCTGACCTCCCACTCAGACAAAAGGGCACAGCAGAAACATTTATGCTGTTGCTCATGAATGGGAGATTAGCCGGGGTGGGGGTGGGGAGCAAGCAAGCTTGGTGAGTGGCTCCAGGGGTTGGGAACAGCAGAACCTGTGCTGCCACCTTTACAAACTGGCACAAACCTCCGAACCAAGGTTTGTGCCCATCTCTACCCACCACCCTGGGCAGATCAAGATATCCAAGGCTGATTTGGTCTCATGCAGCAATTAACCATTTTTATTATTGATTTCAGCTGGCAAAAACTGGATTTTCTGTACGCCTAGTTATAGCGTGGGGAATGACTGGGGAGTTACAGGGTCTGGGACAGGAAGCACTAAAAGCAAAGCAAAGCAAAGCAAAGCAAAGTTCTACTTATTTACCACCCAATACCACTTCAAGTAGTCTCTGGGCGGTTTACAGTTTAATTACAGTATGCAGGCTACACATTGCCCCCCCTCCCCAGCAAGCTGGGTACTCATTTTACCGACCTCAGAAGGAGGGAAGGCTGAGTCAACCATGTCTTTCAACTGTGTCAACTAGTCTTTCTTTTTCCTTCCATTAATCCTTTCATAGGAAGATTATTTTTCCAAGTCTGGTTTCTTGTTTGGGGATCTGAGGAGGATGTAAAGTGATTGGGAAGACCCCAGAGTCTTCATCTGGTCTATCAACCACTAGTTTCCCATCCTTGACCTAAATGTACGGATTCAGCTTTTATTACTAGCAATAATGGTATTCCACCCATGCATACTGTGCTGGGAACAGGTTAGCCAATTTTAAGCTTTGCAGGAAAGCCAAGTGTGAAGAAAGTGAAAGGAACAAAGGGAATTGAGTTACAACACAGGAAAGGTGATTCATTAGGAGTAAAAATGCATCTAAAACTAAAAAAATCCATTAAAAAGAAGTCATTTTTGAGGTTGCAATGGAAAGCTTAATGAAAACACCAGCTCAGGAATGTGCTAGTACGAAAATAAACTACACAAACCTAATGCTAAGGACTATTTAGACAAAGGACAGAAAATAGCAATGAAATTGCTATCATCTCATTTTATAAATGGTGTGACAGTGTCTCAGGACCTGGATGCCCTACCTTAGAAAACCTTACAGCCAATCTTGTACGATGCAAAAGGAGCAAATGAAAATACTGCAGTGTGTGGGGGGAATTAACTTATTTTGCTATGAGAAACCGCTGTGATTGTGGCCTTTACCCCTCTCCTCAGTTCCAGTTTGCATTCCCTACCCTCTATGACAGAAGCTGCTTTATGACAGTGTTGCCCTAAAAGGTGAGGCATGAGTGTTTAAACTGAAAATAAATAGCAAATAGACTCGCAGTCATAAAATAATAACCATGTGCCATCAAGTCAGTCCTGACCTACGGCCGCCCTTTTCAGTGTTTTCCAGGAAAACAATACTCAGAGGTAGTTTCCCATTCCTTTCTTCTGGAGGGTGCCTTGGGAATGGCCAGCTTGTCTCAAGGCCACACAGGCTGGCTCTTCTTCCTTGGAGGCAGAGTGGGGGAATCAAACTCTTGACCTCTGGCTCCATAGGCAGATACCTAACCCATTGACATTAAGAGAGAAAATGGTGATAGGAAGACACTAGAGAGGATTGGAGTGAGCAACTGTTTTCCCTCAGGTATTTATGAGTTGCAACTACTGTACTACACTTTCCCCCATTCATTCATTATGTTGGTTGATCTGATGCAGGCAAAACCATTAGGCAAGCTTCATTTTACCTACCCCTGCATTGGCCATTCATGAACTTACACATGCTTTTGAAGAACTTGAATAAAGAGGATTTTATATTTGTTGTTCATCCTACTGAAATTGGGTTGAAACAATGAAATTGTTCGCAGTAGGTTGAGGACAAAAAAACTTTAGATAACACAATTAATGTGGGGAGGCAGATGTGAGGTGGTGTATATATCTTCTTTTACATGACATCACAAATACCCACGACCAAACCAACACAAAACCAAGAAAACCATGTGAAAGTGAGTAGCGAGACTACTTCAGACCACACTGGGTTTATAAGTTTGCTGATATTAACCCACCTCAAACAGTGAAGAACCCAACAAATGTGGGGAGCAGTGCATGCCAGACCTTTGTTCCTACTCATAGCTGTGGAGATTCCAACACTTCTCAGTCAGGACAAAGTCCAGTTCTCAGTTTCAACTAGATGAGATTCAAAGAATTCGTAAGACTTAAATATGTATTGTCCTATCACAGTGATGGCAAACCTTTTGGAGACCGAGTGCCAAAACTGCAATTCAAAACCCACTAATTTTTTGCAAAGTGCAAGTACAGCAATTCAACTTGAATACAGGTGGCTGTGAAGGGGCTATGTCAGGTGCCCACAGAAAGGGCTCTGAGTGCCACCTTTGGCACCCGTGCCATAGGTTTGCCAACACTGTCCTATCAAGTTCTGTTTTTTGAATGAGTCTAATCTTCTTAGCCCTGAAATATCAACACCCAGTAGAAATAAGATCCTGTTTTTCATAAAAAAATGTACAGTACTGAAAGGAAAGGAGGAAGGCGAGTAAGTTGTTAAATGGTCCCCATTCTGTACTTTCATTCAGACCATTCTTCCAACTGATCTTGAGTCAACCATGTCATTCAATAATCTTCTCTATCATTCATCAGTCATTCTTTTCCAAATCCTGCCTCTATTACTTCTCAACCCAGGTCCATTCTTCTATCCCACACATTTTTTTTAAAAAAAAAAGGGTAGAATCCTGTTGGGTTTTTTATTCTGTCACAAGTGCAGTGGCCTAAATCAGAGAGAAGTAAATTGTTCCTGGTTAACAAGCTTGTACTCATTTTTACACACTCAGTCATGTGACAGGTGTTTGATGAGGGATATATAAACAGCAACTTGTTCACTAATGGCAATTTTCTGTCGCAGTTTAAACCACTGCACTTTCGCCGGCATCAGTAACCAAGAAGATTCTGCCCCACAGCTCTGCAGGCACCATCCTTCAAAACTGCCTCATTTCTGACCTGCAGCTTGACTAATGCAGCAATGATACATTCTGGGAAGACAGATGCCTAGCCTTAATAGACTCTGGCATATTTTTGCAATCTACCAAAATATTGGCAAGTTTCTGCAACATACCTTATGTTGTTATGGTTTCAGCAGATACAAGTAATAAATTTGACCTGACTTGCAGCATACTGTAACACCCTCCAGGGAACAGACTGAAATCACTTTAGTCAGTTTTGTTCAAGGTCATTCTAGACTTTTGCTTCATGCTTCATGTTGGTGGTACCAATGACGTCATATTTAAGATCGTGGCACCCTGTAATTCCATTTGTCAAGGGCTCTGAAGTCAGCAGAAGCGAGACAGAGAACATTGTTCAACTCCCTTGAAGGTGCCACGTTCGTTCAGGAGTGCTCCTTATGGAGATCAAGAGGGGATGAAATCAAGCATTAGTCCTAGCCCAGGGGTCTGCAACCTTTAAGACATAAAGAGCCACTTGGACCCGTTTCCGACGGAAAAAAAAAACTGGGAGCCGCAAAACCATTACGACATTTAAAACAAATATATACAACCGCCGCCGCCGTCCTCGCTGTTGCGCCTCAGCAACCGGGCGCCGGGCCAGCTGCCGTTCGAGGCTCCGTGAGGCGATGGCCCACGCTCCGGGCCTACCAGTGCCGCCGCCGCCACCGCCACGGTCCCGCAGCTAGAGGTGAAGGAGCGGCGCCCGCCTCAGCGGTTGAAAGGACGGGCCTGTGACCCCGCGGCTGGTCCCTTTATTTGGAAGCGGGCGAGCGGCGACCACTCTCCACACACACACACACACACACTTCTTGCAGCCGTGGTGTGTGTGCGTGTGTGGGCAAAGTTTGGCTTGTGAAGGAGACGGAGGGAAGGGGCGGGTGATGCGACACACACACACACACACACACACACACACACACACACACACACCCTTCTTGCAGCCGTGGTGTGTGTGCGTGTGTGGGCAAAGTTTGGCTTGTGAAGGAGATGGAGGGAAGGGGCGGATGATGCGGCGGAGGCCCGGCCAGGCGCTGCGGTCGCCCCCGTCGCCTTCCAAGGGACGCTGAGGCTGAAAGAAGCGGGAGGGCGAGTGGCGCGCCGGGCCACCGTGGATCTCCCCGGTCCTCTCCTCCATTCCGCTTTCGGACCCCCTTTTTGTCCGTCCAGGCCGCCGCCGCCGCCACCACCACGAACCGCCTCCCCTTGCCCTTTTCCCGGGCGGGCGCGGCCATTGTGGCCGCTTCCCCCTCGCTGCCGCCTCCGCCTCCTCCACTGCCGCGGTTGGGCTGGTGGCGGGAGGAGGGGGAGGAGGAGGAGGAGGAGGAGGATTACCAACACGCGTGGCTTCCTGCTGCTGCTGCTGCTGAGCGGCCCCTGACCCCCGTGGTGGGAAGAGACCCCGGCGGCCACTGATGCCACCCCCACCGCCCCTCCAACGCCGACGCCGACACCATCCTGGCCCTGGCCGGCCCGGGAACCTTCGCCACGGCCGAGGAGGTGGCGGCGCACCGGCGGTGGCAGCAGCGGCTGCAGCAGCACCAGGAGGAGGAGGAGGAGGGGGAAGATGAAGAGAAGGAGGACGGCGGCGGCGGAGAGCTGGAGTCTCCCCTGCGGTCCTAGTTTAAATGCCGTGGGACCCCTTCCACGAGGGGAACCTCCCGGAGCCGCGGCAAAGTTTCCAAAGAGCCGCATGCGGCTCTGGAGCCGCAGGTTGCAGACCTCCGCCCTAGCCTAATGTGGTAGGTTAGGTGAAAGGAACTGATTGGCTCACAGACACCAATAATTAGGCAATCATGCATTTATGCATGACTGTGGGACTGGCCTCAGTTCCCCTCATGTCCACCTCTCTCAGAGGAAGGGTGAGATTCCTGTTTCACGGTTCACCTGAGGACCAGGAAGTTGGCTATGTAGACATGGGTGACATACTGGAGTCTGCACATGTAAACGTGGTGCACTGGGGTTCTAAAGAGGAGAGTGAAGTGGAATAGGAGAATTATTGGGCAGACATTGTC
Source organism: Phrynocephalus versicolor (assembly GCA_023846285.1). Taxonomy (NCBI): domain Eukaryota; kingdom Metazoa; phylum Chordata; class Lepidosauria; order Squamata; family Agamidae; genus Phrynocephalus; species Phrynocephalus versicolor. The sequence continues at coordinate 6,836 of JAHTLZ010002164.1, forward strand.
ACCTGGGAAGTTTTTGAGGCCCTGTAAGCACTAGCATTGCCAGAACCCTGGATGGCCAGCTGGAAGACAATCCATTGCCAAAGGACCCCAACACAGGGCAATGGGAGGACTTCCTGGCACCACCCAACAAGACTGTCTGAATGTGTCTGGATAAGGCAAGGTGAAGCAAAGTGACTGAAGAACCAATAAAGGGCACCATGACATCAGCAGAGGAAGGAGCAGGGGCAAATGGACCCGAAGCAAGGACCCTGCAGGCAGCATATCCAACACCAGCCAGCCAGTTATCCTCCTATCACAGCACCCTCCTCACCTTGTTGCAGGTGCCACCAACAGGGACTATAGGGGAGTAGCTGGGGAAGGAGCCCAGCCTACACTACTCCAGGGAGAGTCGGATGCTTCTACCCAATACTTTAGTTGCAGCACTCTTTGCAAGATTTTGTGGAGCTGGCGGGGGAACCAGTCTTTCCCAGTGAAAGACTGTTATGTGGCAGGCTTGTTCTGTTTGTATGGACAGTTTGGGAATGCAGCCAACGCCCTGCCACCCTAAAGGTCTTAAGTTTTATTGCTGAGCTCTATTGGCCTGTTCAAAGTTGTGCTGCTCAAATAAAAGAGTCTGTTCTGGCAAATACTCATTGCTTCGTGATAGAGAGGGGCACATTTTTACCTGTAATAATAAAAAAAGAGAATGTGTTGGCCTGCCTACCTGCCAAAAGGTTGTGGAATGCCCTCCCTAGTGACATCTACCTGGCGCCAACACTGATGACATTTCGGCGCCAGGTAAAAACCTTCCTGTTTCTGAAGTTTTTAACTGGCATAACATAGATTGTGGATCTGGTGGCAATTTTAGTGTTTTTTGCTTAAATGTTTTTATTGTTTTAATTGTCCATTGCCTTTTTAACGTTTTAACTGTTTTAACTGTTTATTTTAATTGTAAGCCACCCAGAGACCTTTGGGTAGTGGGCGGCATATAAGTTGTATAAATAAAATAAATAAAATACAGTAACAGCCATAAGATTGAGGGGACGAACTTTAGACATCTGTTAAGAGGATCCTAGACCTCTTAGCCTGACTTTGACTGTTCATTAGATGCATGCAGCAGCACTGGGATTTGTCATTCGTGAGAAAGGAGCCTGATGCACATTTCATGCACACATACAGCCTTTTGCAATACCAAACATCCAGGCTCTGGTGGGGAGCGTGGTCAGCAGAAGCATCCGCATCAGAGGGGCCAGGGCCAATATTTATTTAGTTTATTTACTTATTAGATTTTTGTGCCTCCTTCCCATCTGCAGCAAGACCACTCTGCCCCCCCCAAGCTCTTTTGCACCTCAACACAATCCTTAAATATGCAAAGGAGAGCCACCCAAATATTTCCAGTGACTACAGATTCAGAGCAACACCCAGTGTTCCCCGATGGTGACACTGCATCATTGGGGTAAGTCGTGAAAGGGAAAAAAACTGGAAAAAGGAATGCATTGCAAAGTGTTCTGCTTGTATACTGCCCCATACCACTTCAAGTAGTCTCTGAGCGGTTTACAGTTTTTAATGACAGTATGCAGGCTACACATTGCCCCCCACCACCAGCAAGCTGGGTACTCATTTTACCAACCTTGGAAAGATGGAAGGCTGAGTCAACCATGAGCCTGCTACCTGGGATTGAACCCCAGGTGGTGAGCACAGTTTTTTACCTGCAGTACAGGGATTTCCTCCATGTTATCCCCACTGCCTTTTTACAGCAGTTTGGCAAGAGTACAAGATACAAATAATGCAACTGAAAGGAAAGCCTGAGATGCAAATCTAAAGAACAGATTAACATCATGCTTGATCTTCATAGGACCTTAAGAGTGCCAGTGTGGATGTGGTTTCTTCTTGGTCTCCTCCTGACCTATCCTGCCCTATGAATATGTCCATCTCTTCTGAATGCAAGGAAATGCTTTGTTCATCTTCTACTCAGTCTATTATGTAACGAACAGCATAGATTCATTGCTTAGGGGAGAGCAGAGTCACATGTAAGAGAGACTCCTGGGGCTTCTTCTTTGTGTGAAAAGCAGCGCTGGGGAGAGGAACATTGTGAGCTGAGAAGCTGCATGGAGAGAGGGTGCCGTACTCCATCCCAGGCAAGCCTTGCATCCACTCCAGCCCTGACTTCCTCCCTCTGAAGCAGAGCACAACAACGGAGGCAGAAATTGGCCCTCCCTAGGTCTCCATCCAAGCAGTTTTCTCCCCAGTTTTATTTCCAGGCAGATTCCAAATGCAAAGGGCAAAATGGATCAGGTGTTAGGCCACGACTGTGGTGTTTTGGTTTAAATTCCCTTTCAGCCATGAAGCAGGGCAGGATGCCTTAGTACACTTTTCCTCCTCTTTTAGAAGAGGTAGCCATGTTATAGTCTGTGCTTGCCTATTAGGCAAAAACAAAAGAAAAATTAAAAATGAAGAAAAACCCTTGTGGCACTGTAAAAACTTAGCTGCTATACTGTAGGCCCCCCATGTCTTCTGGGGATTGGTTTCAGTCCTGCAGATACTGAAATCCACGTTTAATAGTGAATGTTAGAAGGAGAGAGAGAGCGTGTGCGCATGGTAAAAGGAGCCAGATGCAGAAAAATTATTTCACATAGAATTGACCATACTAAGTATCCTTTCTTTACTAACAAGTATTCATACCACAGTGACCATGTGAAAACAGTTTTTCTGGATTTTTCTTCTTCTTTTAGTACAGTATTTTTAATATTTTCAGACTGTGGATAAGTGAAAGTGCAGATAGAGATCCTGTGGATTTCAATGTGAATGGACAAGTCCACTTCCTCAGACATAAGTGTGAGACTATGTTAAATATTTATGTATTTACATTAACCCACCCACCCCCCGCCATTTCACGGTTCAGGTACTGTGGTCCCACTATATCGCGGGATTGCAATACCTGCCCGGGCTCCATCTGATTAGTGCTGGGGTGGGGGAGAAGGCATGGAGCAGCACGGGCGTGTGGTGGCGGGGGATCAGATCCCCTAGCGCTGCTGGCCCGTGCTCCTCCGAGAAGGATTGGGGCAGGGCAAGTGGCGGGGGAATCAGATCCCACAGTGCCGCCAGCCCGTGCTCCTCTGAGAAGTCTCGGGGCAGGGCGGGCGACGATGGGGGATCAGATTCCCCGGTGCTGCTGACCCGCGCTCCTCTGAGAAGTTTTGGAGCAGCCCCCCACCCCCAGGCCCCACCCGACCCGCATCTGCATATAGCGGATTTTCAGTCATTGCGGATTGGGTGGGTCCCTAACCCCCGCAATAGTATTTATTATATCACTGTATT
>JAHTLZ010002165.1:0-11238 GCA_023846285.1 Phrynocephalus versicolor
TATGAATAATCCTTAGGGAACAACTCCATCCATAGTTCCAATAATCCAAATTTCTCACATTGTTTTTTAAACCTCAAAACCTTATTCTTTTGGGTGCTGTTCCCCCCTTGCAAATTGACATTAAAATCTCCCCCAATAACTTTTGTATAAGGCGAGAATTTATCAAGCTTCTGTAAACACTTATAAAGAAAATCCAGCTGGTGCTTGTTTGGGAGGTAAATTGATGCTAATGCTACCGGCTCTCCTTCCAAGCAACCTTGAACAAAAATAAACCTTCCGTTCTTATCTCTTAACACTTTATTCTCAGCAAAGTCCACCTTGGAGCTAATTACTATTCCCACCCCTCTACTTTTTGATGTTCCAGGAGCCATAAACTTTTTCCCTCTTCCAAAGCCCGGAAAATTTACCTCCCTCTCCCCACCATTATATGATTCTTGCAGAAAAACAACATCAGCCTTCAGTTCCTGAATATACTTCCCAATTCTCACTCGTTTCACCTGATTACCTAAACCTCTAACATTAAGAGTTGTACATATAATATTCACATTCTTCATTATGTCTTTCCCAACCATCTTACTTCTCTGTTTCCTTCCATTTGTACCATACCAGCCTGGAGAGAAACCCAACCCCAACCACCATCCCACTCAGCTCTACTGTGAACCCTACGCTTCCATCCCAACACAAAGGTCCAGGTAAAAAGAACAAGAGAAAGGGTGTATGCCATATTGCTGGGCATACCTCTTGCACCTGGAGCACAACCCAATATCATTCCATACATTCTCACATTTACTCCTCCAACCGCTCCTCTCCTCTGTCTTCTTACTACTTTCAGACCATCCATATCCACACACACACAACACACCCTAAACATATTCATTGCTCTACATTCACCCCCACTCACTCCCCTACTTGCCCCCAACAACATAACATACCACACCAAAACTATTCCACTATCACTCATCCAACCAACACTCACTCCCATATTGGGGGGGGGGGTAAGATGGAAGGGAGCTTGCAAGTTCCCCTAAACCTGAAGAGGGAAAGAGACAAAAAAAATCAGCCCAGCTGAGCTGCTCCAGTTCTTCTTCCTATTTTCCTTCTTCTTTCTTCTTTACTTCTTCACTTCTTATATTTAGCCCTGTCTCTAAGGTCCCAGGATTTTTTCTCAGTCTGTTTTTCTTTCTTCTTTTTCTTCTGCCCTTGAACCTGAAATTGTTCAGTCTCTTCTCTTAAGTCATTTTCTTCCTCGGAGTTAGGAGTCTCTTTAAAATCCTTTGGCAACTGCAATCCCACATGGTTAAATAGGACCACCATCTGCTGTTGATCTTTGGCAATCAATGTCTCTCCTTTATACTGCATTCTCAAAGCAAATGGTGCTATTCTCCAATTATATTTAATGTCCTTCTCTTGCAGCACCTTAGTAAATGCCCGTATATTCTTTTTCCTTTTAATTGTTTCCTGAGACAGGTCATCATAAACCATCACTTTCTTGCCATTATACACCAATTGATCAAGTCTATCCAAAGCTTTCAGTGCTTTGAAAACCTGCTCTCTCTGTGTATATCTTCCAAAGCACATGACAACATCCCTTGGCCAAGCTGGTTCATTTCTTTGCTTCCCAACTCTATGTATACGGTCAAGGGAGTCTTTGGAGATTCCCATATCCGGCAACAACTTAGCCATCCACTCAATAACTTTGTCCATGTCTTCTGACTCTGGTACATTTTTTAAACGTAAATTCGACCGTCTGGCTCTATTTTCTAAATCCATTAACTTATCAGAAACATACTTATTGTGCATTTCCAATTTCCTGGTCTGCTCTTGCAATACTTTAATTCTCTGTTCGTTTGCTTGAGCTATTTCCAAGGTAGTATTAAGAGTCTCTGCCATAAGTTCTACTGAGTTGGCTAGCTTAGAAAGTTTGTCTTCAACTACCTTTGTGATTGCCTCAGTAATGCTGGTTTTGGCTTCTTCCACTGCTTTTTTAATTTCTTTTTGAAAGTCCTTAAGGTTAAATACCTCCATCTCACATTCAGCCTCCGAGTCTGTAGCCGCCATTGCTTTCACTTCCAAGCAGCACACAGAAGCAAATATTTCTCTTGCTCCAACTCTTATCAGTATTGAAGACGCTTCCTCCTCCACCTCCCAGCAGACCAGGTCATAAACTTATCAGGGCTTTGTTATTTTTCCAACCTTGTCATCAAAAGGAAGGAGTTTCTTATCCTTTTCTTCACATTTCACCGGGAGCTCAGCAGAGACGCGTCTTCCCTCTCAGCCAAGCATGCCACGCCCCCCCGGCCATGGTCCACCTAATGAGCCTCTTCAGACCATGGTGATCTGAAATCAAGGTGAACTATAAATTGGAGGCCTCACGACAAACTTTCCTCAGAGTGACAAAGCTGCTTGGATGAGAAGCAAAACGTTTCAATCTCACAAGAAAAAAAATCCAGTTGACATGACTCCACTTCCAGGCACCCTCTGTAGTTTGACTGTTTCAACCCACAAACACCAACATTCCCACTGCAACCCTTAGCAGTTGAAATTGAGGGGATTTGCAGTGCACTGTATTCTGGGAAAGATGGCTGACAGTGGATCTTCCATGGGTCAGGTGGAGAGACCTTTTCTATTACCAGCAGCTGAGTTTTTTTTTCAGCTGGAGACAACAGGGAGTTAACCTGTTACCAGCTGCATGTTCTACTGCAGTGGTTCCCAACCTGGGGTCCCCAGGTGTTCTTAGACTAAAACTCCCAGAAGCTTTCACCACTCGTACTGGTTGGCCAGAGTTTCCAGGAGTTGCAGTCCAAGAACATCTGGAGAACCATGGTTTGGAACCACTGTTCTACTAAATGCTGCATTGAGGTACAGTGTAGTGTAGTGGTGAGAATATAGGATGGGGCTTGAGAAAGCCAGGCTCCAGTCAGCAGTTTGACGAAGGGGGGTGGGGGGCTTGGGCCTGTCACTTTTTCTTAGCATGACCTACCTCACAGGGGTGTTGTGAGAATGAAGGGGAATGCTGTAGACACCACTTGGAGCTCGTAGGAGGAAGGGTGCTACGTCAATGTCATTGATAAATAATGGGTCAGACGTATTAGAGAAGGCAGGCAGAAACGCCTCCTTGGTTAGCAGCAACATTTTGAAACAATGGTACTGTAATCCACACTGGGGCTTTCTTTGCAACAAAAACTCTAGCACAAGAGGTGGCAGCTGGACCTCTCATACTCCAAAGGTTGCGAGTGCTTGGTGTATCCTCCCAACACGAAAGTTCCAGTCATCTAGGTTTCATGGACATGGCTTCATATGTGTCAGACAATGTAGGTTCACACTGCAAGGCACGGTAAGCGTGACCCAGTCCCGTATCGTGACCCCCCCCCCGCCGTCTCCCAATGCCTTTTTCCTACTATCAGTTAACAGAGGTCTAGGCCAAGACTGGGCCGACGGGCCGACGTGGGCAGACAAGAGCCACACGGACATCAGACAGCTAATCACACACCCTCCTTTGCTGGCTCGGTTGCCTTTCTGTTTATTGAGGCCCCTGGTCAGAAGATGTAAAACTCGGCATTGTCCGTATGCCGACTGAGAGGGTGGTTGCCAGTTTTCACAGCTGATTATGGCTCGTACTTGGAAGGGCTGGTTATAATGGCTCCTTGTTCCCACGTACATCCCCCCTTCTTTTTCTCTCCAAGTCCCACTCCTGTGTCATATCCTCTGTGACCTCCTTGCGCTGACCTCATCTGGCTTCATAAGCGCCTGATGAAACCCAATGGCCAAAATGTTCCCCGCCCCCGTCTCTGAAGCTTGGGCCAAATGTGGAGCCTCTGGCAGGCAATGGAGGAGGCTCTGGATGTCATTCCAAAAAGCAGGAGCAGGAGGAGAATTTTACCAGCTCCAATCCAGTGCAGGTCCTTCACCAGTGGCATCTACAAATTAGGGACAAGAAGAAACAGGGACATAAGTGTGTACCAGTGTGAAATGTGCCACCTTGACAGATCATCGCATAACTCCAGGATCCCTGTTAGATTTGGATTTAAGCAATTGGGTCCTAGATCAAGCCCGAACTATTGGTTGGGGAGGAATGCTTAAACTGAGGCTGTCCTGTTTTAGACACATCCTGGGCAGGCAGTATTCTTTAGAAAAGACAATAATGCTGGGAAAGGTGGGTGGCAGCTGGAATAGAGGACGTTCAAATACAAGATGGATTGACTCACTAAAGGAAGCCACAGGCTTGAGTTTGCAAGAACTAGGCAAGCCCATTGAAAACAGGACGTGTTGGAGATTGCTTGTTCATGGGATGGCCATAAGTCAGAGATGAGTTGATGGCACATAAGAACAACAAGACAAAGAGTGATGTAGTAGTCTAGTGGTGGTGGTTGTAACAATTGTTGCTGTGGGCCCTCAAGCTGCACTAACGTATGGCAACCCTAATAAGGATTTCAAGGTACAGTGGACCTTTGTATAAGAAAGGGTTTGTATAACATAAAATTTGTACAACATATAAAATTCTGGAGATAGGGGAAATTTGTCTAACATAATCGCCTATGGGGCGAATCTGTACAACATAAAAATGGGATCACTCTGTTTTCAATGCATTCCTATGGAAAATTTGTATAAAGGAAAATTTGCTTAACATAATTTCATTTGGAACAAGTTAATTCCTTTATACAAGGTACCACTGTACAAGGTATGGTTTTCCCATTGTCATTTCCACGTGATGTTGCAATGCCAAAGCAGGGATTTGAAGCCAAATCTTCTAAGTCTTCGTTTGTCACTGTATCCACCACACCACACCACAATAGCTTTTGGATCTAGGAGTAGCAATAACAGTGTCATCTCATTCAGCATAACTTTGCTCCCATAAGCTATGACTGTTCCATGCACTGACAATCTATCCCATCAGGCCCCAAGACCTGGTGGTTAAGAAATTCAAGCTTGAAGGAATTTTCCTTCTGTAAACAGGAGTCTTCAGTGCCACACAGTGGTAGACCAAGAAGCTGGAAGCAATGTGTTACCTGTAACTTGTTTTTCATGTTAATGACATACTATTCTTTTCAAGCCGCCTAGATGCCCTCAGCACATCTGATCTCTCCTGATTGCAGAAGCTAAGCAGGGTCAGGCCTGGTTAGTACTTGAATGGGAGAGAACCAGGGAATACCAGGTGCTGTAGGCACCTGGAATAGGAATTGGCAAACCACTCCAGTATTCCTGCCAAGAAAACTCCATGGACATGGGGTCACAAAGAGTCAGTCATGACTGTAATGACGCAACATACACACAACATTCTTTTCACAAAACAACTTACTTACTTACTTTCCTTCTTTCTTTTAGTGTAACAAGGAGTAACATTTAGTAATGCTTGCTTCTAAAATGTATTCTCAGGAGTCATGAGAGCAGTGGCCCTTTTATGGTACATTTTCTTCAAAGAAAACAGAATACTAGTTCATTAAAATGTAGAAATTTGATGGCACATTATTGACACAGTGCAAATATTAAAATCCATACTGAGCCAGCTAATTATGGAAATGATACAAGGGGGTGGGGGATTCAGGAAATTAGGCCCTAAACCAGAGTGAAACCCAGCTAATAGTGCGGCAACCCAGACGGAAGCCCAATAAACCCTCCACAGTTTTCTGCTTATGAGGGAAGTGGTGAGACTTCTCTAACACCTGCAGTGGCTGCTACCATTTCTACTCGGGGTTGTATCCCCTGCTGCCTTCTCTGTAGCACAGGTGACCCAGGTGAAAATTTCCCAGCTGCTGTGCTGCTGATGGAGTTTATGGAAAGTCATAGGCAGCTGACAGGAAATATACTTTGGTAGGCCCTGGACTCTTAATGGCCAGGACTCCCTGCCCTGCTCCCAAACAGTTCTAAATACATGTATCTACTGGGTCTATGACCCCAGTCTTGTCCACCTCTCTGTCTTCTCACTTCTCCTACTGCAAACCAACAACAAATATGGAGAAAAATTTGGCGGGTGGGGTTGCAAATGCGGTGGTGCTCCCAAGTCCTGGGACAGGGTTGTGCAACTCTGAGAATGTCTACCCCTGTTTTAATGCTACTTCACCGGCCACTTTCTTCTCCTCCATCTTCATTCATTCTGAGATTGGTTTCCCATCCTGGAGATCCACAGAAGTATCACGATTGCTGTGTGGGGAACATGACAGGATCCTTTTAACAATCTGAAATTTACAAAAAAAAAAGGACTGATTCATGTGAAACAAGCTACTAGTAGCAGCCCTAGCAGAAGGGTGGCGGTTGGGGGGGGGGATATATTTCATAGAAGTATAACTTCCTGCAGGAGGGTGTTGGGTGAAGGCCACTAATATGACCTGAAGCTAGAAAGAGATATCTGAAGAAGCTCCCATCTAGAAAAAAGGAAGTTGTATACAAGTGCAAGTGCTGAGGAACACAGCAGGGCTTTCTTTCACCTCTATCAGTGTATATAAATCAACCTTTGTTTGTCCTCTGGACTAAAGCATGCGGTTTATTTGAAGCTAGATCCCAAAAATCTTCTTTGCAGCTTTAAGCCATCTTGGGTTCTTTTGGTGAGAAAGGTGGGATAGAAATATTTAAAATAAGCCTTTAAAACAAATTTAGTTCTACTTGAAGGCACTGTTTCTGGCCTGAATTTCGAAAGGTCTTGGGGATGCTATCATGCATACTGCCAGTTTAAATGCCATCACTGTGTAGCCAAATGTAAAACTCTCAATCAAGTGGTCTGGCACATTGTCTTCCCCTCCTCCATTACACTGGTGCGGGAGGTTTAATTTCTTTATTGATTAAACAAATGAGGATGTGTGAGGATGGAACAATAATCTATTCCTCCCATGGGGGAGATGGGCAGCAGTGCTTTCCTAATTTGGGGACCCCAGAAACTGGAATAAAGGATGAAGTCTGGAATGACTAAAACACGATGCCTGCTTGAGAAGGTCTGTGTTGGAAGCTGCAGAGGTGCTGTTGAGACATCCGTAGACTTATCAGCAGAGGTTGGAAATGCAATGCATGACGCACAATTTTTAAGAAGTATCATGATTTCTCTACTCAGTTTACAAAATGCCTTGTTAACATGACTTATCCTTAATTGTATGGAAAATAACGTGTTATGAATATGGGGTTTTTTTCTGTTTCTTTTTCATAATTTAAACATCATGTTAAAATAAGCAAATGGCCCAAAATAGTCAAAATCATTCCTGCCAAACAGCAATTCATAAGTAACAAAATACTGCATACTGTAAATTATTATAACCTATAAAGCAGCAATATTATCAAGAATTAAGTGATTTTTTTTTTAAAAAATATCATTACCTCTTTGCCACTACCCAAAATCACATGATCTGGAAAATTCTTACTTTTGGTGTGCTGTTTTACAGTGGACGGAAGGATGAGCCAGCTGCCCACCAATAACTAGTACTGCCATTCTCAACAGGGGCCCTGGAACATTTGGAGGAAGCCACAGACTGGACACAATTCTTCATAATGTACCTTTTAAAGTTTGAAATGCAACTTATATAGGCGGGCCATGTTTCTTTGTTCTGTGTCCCCCCCCCCTCACTCTGAAATTCAGACATCTTTTGCACATTTTGCCAGTGTGTGCATTTTATTTGCACAATTTACCTAAGGAGCAGATTTATGCATCTTTAGGACCTTGTTATCTGTCAGAATGGCTCCTGCCCTTGAACACTGCTTGTAACACTCGCTCCTCAGGAGCAGGTCATCTGAGGGTACCAACTCTGAAAGAAGCCCATAAGATGGTAACAGAGGAACCAAGCTTTCTCAGTAGCAGCTCCGAGACTTTGGAACCAGCTCCCTTCGGAGATCTACCAGGCCCATCACTGTTGGTCTTCAAAAAACACCTGAAGACCTGGTTGTTTAGAATTGCTTTCCTGGGCTACTAACACTTACTATCCTCCCCATTTGCTTTTATCTTACTCTCGATCTTTGATTTTATGAATGATGTTATTGATTTAATTATGTTTTGGTATGTACTGTACTATTAAGTTGTATTATTTTAACTTTACTATATTTCTATTGCATATTGTACTGTATTGGGTGTTTTATGTTGAATTGTTGAATGTAAACCACTGAGAGTGCCTTCGTCGCCAGATGGGTGGAATATAAATAAATAAATAAATAAATAAATAAATCCCCCTTTGCTTGTGTGGTTTCCAGATTGCCCACAGTTTTATGTGAGTATTATTAAATCTGAGATGTCCTATACCTCTTTGCAAATACAGTGGACCCTTGTATAACAAACGGCTTGTATAACATAACATTTGTACAACATAAGAAATTCTGGAGATAGGGGAAATTTGCTTAACATAATCGCCTATGGGGAGAATCCGTACAACATAAAAATGGGATTACTCTGTTTTCAATGCATTCCTATGGGAATTTGTATAAAGGAAAATTTGCTTAACATAATTTCATTTGGAATGAATTAATTCCTTTATACACGGTACCACTGTATCCAAATTTATTTATTTATTTACTTACTTACTTATTTATTTATTTATTTATCCACCCATCACTCCCCAAGCCTTAGAACACATCAAATTCTCAAAGTGGGATGCGTTTCTTCTTACACAAGGATCCCGGGAGGTGCAAAAAAAAAGTTACTTTTACCAGAAGGGTCATATCTAATGAAATTCCTTCCTTGTCCAAGTCTTGTGCCCCAGTCTTTCCCACACTGGCAGACTGCAAGTAGTCTCATGGACTGATGTCATTCCTCAGCTCTTTTCTGGAATATATATGCACAGCAAGGAATCGAGGGTTGCTTATCCAAACAGGAATAGTACCCCCAAGGAGCAAGTTCTTCTGGCCAGCTGAGCTGGAATTCGTCAGCTGACAGGAGCCAGATAACAGATGAGTATAGCTGAGTCTCTGGAACTGACAAAAGAGTTCTTGTTTTCAGGGTTTAATACTTCTCATGTCACTCTCAATGAAGAACTTCATTAACTCAACACATGCTTATTTTCACGGCCCTTGTTTAGCTAAGGCAGATGTCACCTTTTCCTAATTTCATTAGCAAGCAAGATAAAACCCGATGCCCATCTAAGGGGTCCTCCTTTTCTACTTCATTTCATTATGAGCCTTTGTGCATGAGGCGGGGGATGGGAATCCCTAATTTATTGACACATACCTTTAAGCCACTGGCAAGCAGCTGGCTGGTCAAGGTATCTTCTTACCACCCAGCTTGGGAAAGCTATTTTTTAAAAGCCAGTAACTCCCAAAATCATCCAGTCAGCACAGTTAGAGGATTCTGGGAGTTGCAGTCAAACAAATCTATACTTCAAATTCTGATTTAGCATAGAGCAGAAGGTAACAGAACAAGATCCCCATTAAAAACTGTTTTCGCAGAAGTGCTGTCTCTTCATTTGTCAACAATACGTGAGAAATCTGGTCAAGTCTGCTCCTCTTGATAGGACTGGTTGCTTGGATTCAACCAGGGTTTTCCCTTACAGCCAACACCAGCTTCTCAGAAACTACCCCAAAGTGTTGGGTCAAACCAGGGCAGAAATGGGAAGAGTGACAAATGGGCATATGCAATGGTCTCTAGATCTGCTAACGCCCCTTGGCTTGAAGTCCAGGCTATCCGAAGGATTGTAACACCACATACAGTATAACAGCCTTGCACCCAGCATGTAAGATCTTCTGAGAAATCCTTTCTCTCTGTCCCACCACCCTCACAGGTTTGTGAAGGGAGGCCTTTTTTTATTGGCTGCTCCCAGACTGTGGGACTACCCTTCCTTTCACCAGAAGGAGTTAAAAGCCCTTTTCAGGCCAGCTTTAACGGATCTGCAAGAATAAATGCTGCTATGTAATGCTAAATATACTTTTTTTCTCCTCATGAAATCTTTGCTTTTAAGTGTTTCCAAATGGAATGTTTAATATTATCTGTTTAAGTAATTTTTAATATTAAATTTCAGTTTGTTTTTAAATTGTGTTTATTCTGTTCTTGGAACTGATTGGGAGCCACCTTGGATTCCTTCAGTGGGAGAAAAGCAACATATAAATTGAATTTTTAAAAAAATTAGACAGAGAGATAAACATTGTGTCAACAAGACTGAATCCAAGTGTAATTCCAAGGCAGAACTGTTTGAAGACTAAAACTCCCACAATGCCCCAGCCAGGTAGGGGGATTCTGGGAGTTATAGTCAACCAAAATGATTTTCCAAGCTCAAGGAGAATGTGAAAGTTCACCCTAACAAAGCAAATCCTCTGGAAAAGCTCTGATCTGATGATGAGAAATGTCAAGTGCCTTCCGTGGAAGCATCTCTGGGTAAATGAGTGCAAGAGTTGGAACACTGCAAGGTAAGTCACTACAAAAGTCAGCATGAGCTCATGTCTGGGGGTGGGGAAAGGCAGCCAAAAGAGCAGTAAACCAACACTGAAAAAGAACCCAAATTACTGCCCCCCCACAACAGTCACAAGAGGGTCTTCGCTCGACTGATCAGGAAGTGTGGCCCTGGCTTTCCCACTTTTCAGTGGGTCACTAGATTCTTTCATCTCTGGTTTCTCTCTTCCTCTTGATGAGCAGAATTGGTTTTTGAGGATTTAGGGAATGTGTCAGTTGTTTTAAAAGGTGTTTTGATGACCAAGAAACGGCTGAACCGTTTCCATGTGCCAACAGCATTCCCAGACAGGGCAGGTGAGATGGCCGACATCTCTTCTGTGCTTTTTCACACCCACAGAGACAACAATGAGGAGCTGAGTTTCCAGGCTGCAGGCCATTTGGTGGTGTATGTGGGCTGGGGGTGGGGTATATGTGTGTGTGGGGGAGAGAGAATTCACAATAACTTTTTTGTAAGACCTCCACCTTTAATCAGTGGGTGAAACAATTGAAGTTTTGATTGCTGAAGCTGGGGGAAAGCACATGAAGATCATAATTATTGATTATTATTATTCTTTTGCTATTTTGGTTCCAGTGTGTTACTGGAATGAAAATATTAATGGCAGCATTTCCTTCAAAGAATGAGAGGTATGTTCACTGAACATGGAAGGAATAAATTGCTTGCTTGTTTCTATCAGAAGAAAGAAACACCTGTAGTGTTCTCTAAAAATATATATTAAAATATCATTAAATATTGATCCGTTAACTGCCTGCTTCTTGGGAGGAAAGCAATGGCAAACCTAGGCCGTTACTTCACGAGGTGCCTCGCTTCGAATTGACCTTGACTTCGATTTGAATTCGGAGGCGGTCACGTGGTGGTCACGTGGTCTCCCTTCGCTCCCACCCCCGTTTCT
>JAHTLZ010002166.1:1818-21626 GCA_023846285.1 Phrynocephalus versicolor
AAAACAAAAACAAAAATTTCGCTGAGTCGTGCCCATCTCTACTCCCAAGTGTTAGGCAGAGGGAACCACTTCTTGTTTCTCTGAGGGGAAACTAGAGGAACAAACACTGTTGTTCTTCGCAGATTAAAGAGAAGCTTCTCCTTCGTCAGCAAGGAAGCTACAATTTGACAGTGGAAGGTGGGAAACAGCTTTTACTGTGTGCTGATGGAGAGACAGGAGCAGAACTGCAAGCTGAGCTTTCAGAAATCCAAGAGCGCTGGGAATTGGCCAGCCTCAGACTTGAGGATCAGAAGAAGCAACTTGTTTTCTTGCTCAAAGTAAGTTTATATAATGAATTCCAAGGATGTCAGCAAATCTTTCTGAGTCCCAAGTCAGAATCTTTGGTACAGAGTCCGGGTCTTTGGGATCAAGTCCTGAGTCGCAAGATGAAGTTCCTATTGAAAGCAAGATTTCCCCCCAGAAAAAAAAGGAGGAGTGGGTGGGTTCTGAGTCCGACTTTCTAATTGAGCCTGAGTTAAAGGGGGGGGGGTGCAAGTCCAAGTCAAGCCACCAGTGTGACTAATGTCTGACATGACAGCAACTTGCACCACATGAGCCCCCATTCTTGATGAATTCAGAACTTCATGTACCTAATTTTGCCTTTCTGAAAAACTGAATTAACGAGTCACTAAATCTTGATAAAACTGTCTCTTGGCAAGATGAGAACAGTAAGGCTTACATAATCTACATGAATACAACGAGGAATTACCAATAATACACTTGGAGTGATTTAGTGTGAAGAATAAGCACCTTAGTAGCATAAATAAAAAACATTACAATTTTTGTCTCTGTGTGCTATTTGTTCAGATTGTGCTTGTACATGTTATGTGCCCTTAAGTCGCACCTGACAGATAGAGGCTTTCATAGGGCTTGCAAGGTATTGAAGAAGTTTAAGGAGTGTTGGTACTGTTGTCACTCCTTGCCCCCAGTGAGTTTTCCATGGCCAAGTGAGGATTCAAATCCAGCTTTCCTGATCCCAGTCTATCCCTCTGTCCACTCCACCATGCTGGATCTCAGCATGTGCACAGCATAGTACATTTAGTTAATTTCTGCATTTTTGTCATCTGCACTAATATTTATGCTTTCAGATAAACATAGAGGTACAAAAAGTTATGGAGGAATCCATCCCCCCCAAGTTTATTTTCACTGTTTGACAGATCTTTACATTGCATGCCATAAATTTCACAACATTTCACATTCTTAGTCTACCATAGTTTGTGCAACCTGAAAAACATGAAAAAGAACTTGTGTTTTGTATCCCACTTCAAAGAGAAAGGGTAGGCAGATGACAGAGTTAAAGAGAGTAAGGAATTTTGCAGTATGAAAACGATGCCTGTGGAGACACTTCAGGCAAATGTATTTTTTAGCTCATGACCTGGGAAGTGTGATCTTTAGTGGATGTGAAATATTTTGATAGGATTTCTAGTCATTCACAGTTGTTGAAGTGAACAGCAGGGTGAGAGCAGTTAATAATAAGCCATAAAAGTATAAATGTGTTCATCTTTAAAACAGTCTGTAGAAGTGGCCTTGAAGATTGAGCTACATATATGTTTTGGACAAGGGTGCCAATGTGTTTTATTTTAAAGTTGTTTTATTTGCTCATTTGCTCGTGTCTGTTGATATTTGCTGATCTGATCAGCTTCTGTAAGCCGCCCAGAGTTCCCTTGGGAAGATGGGTGGGGTACAAATTCAATAATAAATAAATAAATAAATAAATAAAAAGATAAAAAAAGTTCGATTTAGGTTTTCCCTTTCTTCTCCTTTACTGTCCTCCTTTACTGAGTTCAAATTAATTTTATTTTGCAAGTGAAGGAGGGAGACAGCAACAGCTGGAAACTGGAGACAGATTTTATGAATGTTACAAGCATTGCAGAAGAAGGGGGAAATACAGGCACCCTAATATAGGACATGTGTTGAGCTTGACATAGACAATATCTTCTCACTGATCAACCAAGGGGAGGGGAGGCAGTGACCCGTCTCTCCCCTCAGTTCCACTTCAAACACAGAGAGATTCCTATATCATTCCCTCCAAGGCCTTTAAAGTTCAATGTGTGAGGTGAGTTGGTCACAGAAGGACCATTATGTATTTTATTTATATATGTTATGGCCCATTATGTATTTTATTCATATATGTTATTTATATGCTACCTTTCTCCCAATAGGGGTCAAAATCCCATAAAAGAGTCCTTCCCAGTAGCTTAACACTCAGATCTTTCTGCCACAGGAGATCAAAAAGACTCTATGACTCCATTTTACGTCTTTGAAAATACCTCATTGTCTTCCATATGTATCTCTGTACATTATGTTTGCTATTCTTAGGTTGTTAAGTGAGAAAATATGTCTTTTGGTTGGTGACTACTAAATCACTATGAGCTATATGAATCTGCTATCCTTGTTTTTTTCCTTCCCCCAACACTGAAGTATGGGATTTGTATATTTTCACCTCCCTCAGGACTGGGAAAAATGTGAAACGGGCATATTGGATTCCCTGGAAAAGCTAAAGTCCTTCAAGAAGAAACTCTCTCAACCATTGCCAGATCATCATGATGAACTACACGCAGAACAAATGCGCTGCAAGGTAAAATAGCAATGCAAAATGCAATCTGCCACTCATAAAGGTAGTTGCAATTGCATTTATAGACTGGCAACCTCAGTCTTTGTCACCCATGTGACAAAGACTGAGGTTGCCAGTCTGTTTGCTTTTGTTCTTGGTTGAAATCCGGTTACTTAGCATAAGGAAATTTGAAACTTTCAGTCAATTCCTAACTGAAAATGAGAGGTCCCTGCTGTGATGCATGAGGTGGGGTGAACAAGCACCAAGCCAGCACATGCGTGCCCAAGAGAATCTTAGCAGGGACTCTTTCTTTGCTGGCTAGACATGGATTTACTATTATGCACTTTCTTATTATAAGCAATAGTATTTTATCCATTGTTTCACACTTGCGAGAGCAGCTCATGCTGGTAACTTTGTATTGCACTTGAAACTGGTGCTCTGAAGGGTGGAATGACTTCAGTAAGCTGAAGAGATAAACTGCTCCAAGTTCTGCCTCTTCTATTTCCCATTTACAATTGATAAATGCCAGTGTAATGATAATAATGTAATATAATAATGCTAGGGTGACCAAGACATCCTCAGTGCGTCATGAAACCCACTGAAAGCAGACAACCTCATAATGTGGTGAGGATGGAGTGTAGAGGAGAGCCAGGTACTCAACAAGTACACCCCCTTCAGGTGGAGTAAAGTTCGGATATAAATGTAACCAGCAAGCAATAGTGCATTAGTTTACTGCAATAAATTGGCATCATGATATGTATTTGCCCAAAGAATACCGACTCCAAACATTCCCAACTGTGATTGCTAATATATTTTGGTGTGAAGTCTAATACAGATCTTCAGCCTTCAAGGTGCTAAATATCTCCAAATGCAGAGAAACCTATTCCATAGCCATGATTAAGTTCTTCCCTTGCAAGGTATGAAAGGCTGATTTAAAGGCTTACCCTGGCACATGAAAATATTCCCATGGGGTAGTGCTGTAATTAAATCACACTCTCGTATTCTTTGGTGTGGTAACTTCCACGTGAATAGCAAAGCACATTTTCTTGAGACCCAGGAAGTTCTAATGGGTTCTGTATCTCTATGTGAAAGGCAGGCCGTCGCTACATGATTGCTGAAAATGTAGCCACATTTACTGCTTTCATTATTGGGGGGAATTTGAAGTTCTCTTCAGGTGTTTGTCTCTGTATGCATATAGAATCAGGATGCATGTCCTATCCTCATTGCCTCCTCTTCTGGTGTCCTCACATTGCCAGGGAGGCTCCAGAAAGAAACTGTCACTCTGTGCAACTAAGGCACCATTATAATGTATGGGAACCATGGAAAAGCAGGGCTTCTGCTCATTTGGAATTCTGTAAGCACATTGATTATGGTCTCCCCACCACTTACATTAAGCCAGAAAAATATTTGACCAACATTTTTCCATTCATTCACCTACTATATGGTACTGGCTCTACAGCATCAGCACAATGTAACTTCCTTTGTTTCTCTTGCCTCTGCAGCTCAGACCAAATGCTGGCTCCAGAGGGTTTCCTGGCTGTCTGGAGCTGGGTTGGAGGCCATGGAATACACTAAAAAGAGGGTATGGGGTACAATACATCCCTCTCCCCTCATTGATTCAATTCCTCTTGTTCCATCAGTAGAAGTCCACCCTGCACTGACTTCTCCCTAATAGAGCAATTCAACAGGAAATTTTCAAATACTTGGGTCCCCCCCCCCCCACACACACACATACACTACTGGGCAAAATTATCAAATGAAGTCAATTTTTCAGGATTCCCTATACTTCATTTTAAAATGTTCTTCTGAAAACCTAGGAGCTAGAGAGCACCGCTGAGGCATGGATGGATGATCTGACCCAACTGACTTTGTTGAAGGAGACTCTGTCTGCTTTTATCAGTGCAGATGATATCTCAGTCCTTAGTGAGCGCATCGAGCTCCTGCAGCGGGAAGAGCTGTACCACCAGGTAAAGAAGCATCTACCAAAAATGAAAAGCAAAGCAGGCTTCTTCTGCAGAATATCCTTCCAAGAAACAGCATAGCTGGACAACAGACAGGAAATGGTTGGCTTTGGGGATACAGCTCTCGGAATCCCACAGCCAATGTGGCCATTGGCCATGCTGTCTGTAGGACTCTGAACATTGTAGCATAGCAGCAACAACAGTTCTTGTCTTTGAGCAATATACTGTGGGGAGAAGAACCACAAAAGGAAGTGTAGTATTATTTGTATCAAGGTTTACAACATCTGAAGCATGCAAGTAAGGGGCTACAGTCATTTTTACAAATCTTCACTTCCTGAATGGAGATACTTATATAAACTGAGAAGGATCTGCACTTAGAAAACAGAAGAGGCAGCCACAGTAAGTAGAATGCCATTGGATTGTCATCATGCAATGGTCGGTGCATAACAAAATTCCCATCATTTATGATTCCATCGCTGATGGCGACTCCGACCTGGCGTTTATCACCGAGACCTGGGTGGGCACGGAGGGTGGGGCTTCCCTTGCTCTCCTGTGTCCGCCCGGGTACTTGGTAGAGGGAGTGGGAAGGTTGGGGGGTCAGACGGGGGGAGGGGCTGCGATCGTGTACAGGGATTCTCTTTATGTCAGCAGGGCCTCGACATTGGTTAGCCAGGGGTTGGAAGCACTTCACCTGTTGGTGGGTCAGCGGGACAGATTTGGCATTGTGCTGGGTTACCGAGCTCCCCGCAACCCAGAACAATCCCTACCAGAGCTCACGGAGTTCATCGCCGCTGCTCTGTTGAAGTCCCTGCGCCTTTTGGTGGTGGGTGACTTCAACGTGCATGCCGGCGGTGGACTTTCCGGTGTTGCCCTGGAGTTCATGGAATCCATGGCTTCCATGGGTCTGTCCCAGCATGTTTTATGCCCCACCCACAGGTCCGGTCATACCCTGGATCTGGTCTTTACCTCCATGTCGGGGGATTCGTGTCTGGAGGTGGGGAACATTGTTTCCCTGCCTGTGTCATGGACAGACCACCACCTGCTCTCTTTTTCCCTGGCGATTCCGGCCCTTCCCCGCGGGGACCCTCGGGCCTCTGTTTTGGCCCGCCCCCGGAGGCTCATGGACCCTCAGCGGTTCGGTGAGATCTTCGGGGGGTTGCCTGGTGGTTTGACTGGCGCTCCGGCTGAGGTTGTGGCTAATGCCTGGCATGATACAGCTGCCAACACCATAGACCGGATCGCCCCCAAGCGCCTCCTCCGTTGCCGAGCCCGGCCTTCCCCTTGGTTCACCGGGGAGCTTAGGGCAATGAAGCAGGAGAGGAGGAGGCTAGAGCGCAGCTGGAGGAAAACCCGGACGGCGTTGAGTAAGGCTGCCATTGATGCCCAGTCTAGTCGCTATACCATCGCGATAAGGGAGGCTAGAACATCTTTTACCTCCCTGAGAATTGCTGAGGCCTCGAACCGCCAGGCGGAGCTTTTCCGGGTGGTTCGTGACCTCAGCAATCCTAGTCTGGCCAGGCCTCCTCCTACTGAGTTCAGTAGTGAGCAGTTCGCAGCCTTTTTTCGAACAAAAATAGAGGCCATCCGTGCCGGCTTTGACTCCGGTTGCAGTGGTCCCGCCCCGCCATCGCCAGTTGCTGGTCCGCCTTCGTCGCCTCGGTTGGATGCGCTTGGGCCTGTTTCCGCTGTCGAGGTCTCCAGGGCTATGGCGCATTGCCGGCCTGCCTCCACCCCTTTCGACCCTTGCCCTGCCTGGCTAATTAGAGCTGCCAGAGGGACCATGGCCGAATGGGCTTCTGCCATCGCCACCGCCTCCTTCAGTGAGGGGTTTTTTCCCTCTCGTCTGAAGGAGACGGTGGTTAAGCCCATTTTGAAAAAACCCGGCCTTGCGGTTGACGATTTAACAAACTATCGTCCAATCGCCAATGTCCCGTTTATGGGCAAGGTGATCGAGAGGGTGGCGGCGGTCCGGCTGCAGTCATACCTGGAGGATCGGCAGTGCCTCGATCCATGCCAGTCCGGATTCAGGCCCCGTCGGGGTACCGAAACAGCTTTGGTCGCCCTGCAAGATGACCTTATCCGGGCGGCCGACAGGGGTTGCTCTACCCTGTTGGTCCTCCTGGATCTGTCAGCGGCCTTTGATACCGTCGACCACGGTATCCTGCTGGACCAGCTCTCTGAGGTTGGGATCGGAGGCTCTGCTCGCAGATGGCTCCGATCCTTCCTGGAGGGCCGGCCGCAGTACGTTCAGCATGGGGGGGAGTTATCGGCCCCTTGGGTTCTCCCTTGTGGGGTTCCACAGGGGTCGTCTCTGTCCCCCATGCTGTTTAACATCTACGTAAGGCCGTTGGCGGGGGTCATCAGGAGTTTTGGAGTCTGCTGTCATCAGTACGCTGATGACACGCAGCTCTATCTCTCCTTTAACACCTCTGCTGTGGAAGCTGTTGAAGTTCTCGATGGGTGCCTGGAGGCCGTACTGACCTGGACCGGGGCGAACAGGCTTAAGCTCAACCCCGAGAAGACGGAGGTCATGTTCTTTGGGAGCTCGCCGTCGGGGTACGGTGGCCCCCTCCCCTGTCTGGGGGGAGTTTCCCTCCAGCTCGCGGAGAGGGTGCGGAATCTGGGCGTGTTCCTGGACCCGGCGCTTTCCATGGAATCCCAGGTGGCGTCGGTGACCAGGTCCGCCTATTACCATCTCCGTCGGATCGCCCAGATCCGCCCGTACCTCGACGCGAGCTCTCTGAGAACAGTGGTCCAAGCACTGGTGATCTCGAGGCTGGACTACTGTAACGCCCTCTACATGGGGCTGCCCTTGACTCTTCTCCGGCGTCTGCAGCGGGTACAGAATGCGGCGGCCAGGCTGGTGGCCGGTGTGCGTAGGTATGATCATATAACGCCAGTTCTGGCCCGCCTGCATTGGCTGCCCGTTGCAGCCCGGATTAGATTCAAGGTCTTGGTTTTAGTTTATAAAACCCTCCATGGCTTGGGACCGGACTACCTGACAGAGCGTATCGCCCAGCGATCCACCTCGGCCCGTCCCGTTCGGCAGGCGCGAGCGCACTTGCTGCGGGTCGCCACTCCTCGAGAAGCCCGGAAGTCCAGTACTCGGGCCCGGGCTTTCTCCGTGGCGGCCCCCAGCCTTTGGAATTCCATCCCTCCTGAAGTGCGCTCTGCAGAGTCCCTGCTGGCCTTCCGGAAGGCCTTAAAAACCCATCTCTTCCGGGAGGCCTTTGGCGATTTTTAGTTTTTTTTTTTTTTTCCCTGCCATCGCCATGTCTTCTGAATGATATTTTTAACAGAGTTTTATTAGATAGTATTCAGGAACACTATCTGGTTTTTAGCTATATTGTGTGTATTGTTTGTCTGTTTTATTGTAATTGTTAATGCCATTTCGGCTTTGTAAGCCGCTTAGAGATCTTTTGATATTAAGCGGGATATAAATACAATAAATAAATAAATAAATAAATTCAAAAATACCAGAACATCTGAATCTTTTTTTTTCTATAGGCTTTGTTGCATCTGCTTAATCTTCTTTTAGGAAAAGAACGTGTAAGACCAGAATTGACTCATAATTTAAAGTTCAAAAATGATTTTTGTCAAACATCATTTCCTTACAGTGGACCCTTGTATAACATAAAATCTGTACAACATAAAAAATTCCGGAGATAGGGGAAATTTGCTTAACATAATTGTCTATGGGGAGAATCCATACAACATAAAAATGTGATTACTCCATTTTCAATGCATTCCTATGGGAATTTGTATAAAGGAAAATTTGCTTAACATAATTTCATTTGGAACGAATTAATTCCTTTATACAAGGTACCACTGTATTTTCCTTCTAAAGTGTCTATCCAAGCCTTTCCTTACATCCTGCTGCTTTTTGTGACATAATCTGTTGCATTGTTTGGACAGACAAGGACAAACTAAATGTCTGTAATATCTGAGTCATCCATAGAAAAAAAAGGCAAACTGGTTCTCTATAATTGCAGAGTAACTGACACTGAAGCATGGTAGTAGCTAATTTATGAATTCAGTTGCCTATTGCACTTGTGTGCTTGACTTTTTAAAAAATCCCATTTAGGTAAAGATCAGCAGTAGAAGAAATCAGCAATAACAATAGCAACAGGCTCAAGAGAGCGTTGCAAATTAGATTTTCCGTGACTGAAAGCATGGCCCTAGGGCTTTGTTTCAGTATGAAGGCCATATATCTCAGTAAAATGCTTCTAAATAAATTGTTTTAGATTTGCACTCTACAATGGACCTTCAGTGTACCTTATACAGAGTAGGGTAGCTGTTTCAAATGGCAGATCAAGTTTGTTACCTCCAGTATTTGCATAAGACTTCCTGCCTTGAGTGGGATTGACCTAGATGTGTCCTGAGGTTAAGAATGGTAACTAACCTGTTAAAAGGTGTCATGGATGCTTATAGCTGCACTACTCTCTTACCTTCAGAGCGAGAGAGAGGCAGTACTGCTGCAGTACCGAATCTGTGTTTCGAGCTCAAGGTTTCTATTTTGAGCCATGGTCTGTGTGACGATCCCCCTTTCCAGAGACTGAGTTTTCAGAGGCACAACCGGGTTTATTTCAACATCCCACTGCTGTGCCACAATTTGTGATGACACCTTCCTTTTACACACTGAATTGTGATGGGAATGGTAATGCTGCCACCTTTTATTTACTTAATAATGCTGCCACCTTTTAAACTCGTCACCTCATGAATTTGGACTGACTCAGAGAGATATAATAAAAATAATGACGAAGTTTATTGAGAAGATAATAACTATAACAATATCTGAAGATGGTATGTGTTGCCTTTAACATATACTGTAACAGATTTAATCAGCTCCACAAGCCTCCCTGTCTTAAGTAGCTAGTAAACAGTATAGCCCTCACTGCCTGACAGAACTCTCAGAGAACAGTGCTCTCTCCCAGCACTCACTCTCAACTTAACTGAACTTACTGAACTGCCTAGGCTCCACCCTTTTTATATTCTACCATTCCCTGCCCTCCTGCTGGGATTGGCTGATGATTTGTACATTCATCACTCCTGTCTGCAGGGTTTGTCACAGTCTGACTTTCCTATTTCCTCCTGCACATGTTTTAAGGTTTCTTTGAGGAGGCAGCAGGTGAGTGAGAGACTAAATGAGTGGGCAGTCTTCAGCGAGAAGAACAAAGAACTCTGTGAATGGTTGACACAAATGGAGAGTAAAGTTTCCCAGAATGGCGAGTTCCTCATTGAAGAAATGATAGAGAAACTGGAAAAGGTACAGTCTTTCTGATTTACTCTTGTGAAACTTTGAACAAGTACTGACACATTTATCAGGGCAAAGGTGCTAGACGTAAACACTTAAAGATAACTTAGATCTGATTTACACTTAATATGAACATCTGTAAATCTTCATGAAATTATCCTAAACAATTATTGTAGGGTGTCTGTTTATTATTTACTCAATTTAAGAGGTTGTTATGAATAAGCTTTCTGATCTCTGTATATCCTTCCAAAATCCAGGATTATCAGGATGAAATTGCAGTGGCCCAAGAGAATAAAATGCAGCTCCAGCAAATGGGAGAACGACTTGCTAAAGCAAGCCATGAAAGCAAAGCACTGGAGATTGAGTATAAGCTTGGCAGAGTCAATGACAGATGGCAGCATCTCCTGGATCTCATTACAGCCAGGTAAAATAAAGGAAATGTTGTAGAGAGAATGAAGAATGTCTTGTTGAAGATTCATGGCAAATTAGCTGAGGCTTCAAGCTTTGCCTTAGCTAACAACCGCTTTCCATATGCTTGGAGTTTTGTTGTCTTTTCAAAGCCCCTCAAGTTAATAAGTGTCACTCCCAATATCATTGTATATCCTCTTATGGCACATAGTCCTAAGAGCACATTTACCAAATTCGTCAAACAAGAGAGAAACTATTCCATAAGGATATGGAATATAAAGGCTGGGGAAGAAAAAAAATAAGTGACAAAACCTTTTGGGCATTTGAAAAACTAACTGCTATATTTTAATGTGAACTTTTGTGGATCAAGTCCACTTCCCCAGCCATAAGATTTAGATGAGATGTTTGTCATGGCCCCATGACCTGGTGGGGATACAGAGAGTAACAACGCTTTAGTAGGAAAGGAATGGGCTGTCAGGTTGTGAATGACAATAGCATAGTTCATTCAAGTGGTAAACTATGGGAACATGTGTGGCATTTCACATTTGGTAGCAACTTAAGAACTCTTAGTTGATATTCATTCTTTTCCAATGGATCGCCAGCATTCATATATACTGTGCTTTATCTCAGCTGTTTCTCTTTGAAGAAACAGCTTGTTTTGTTACATACAATAACCATAACTACATAGTATTGCTTGACCCAAATATGTGCATCATCGAGTTAAATAGATGTGTTGTTCTCACTGTTTTATTTTCACTTTTCTTGTCAGATAAATCCCAACATAGGCTTAGAATTTTTCATAGCAACTGTATCTTAGGTCCATGTTTTAACTTCAAATCACCACACAGTTTCCAGACTGGCATGCTCACAGGACACCTACATTAGTGATGGCAACCCATGGTTTTTGGGCTCATGTTGGTGAGCATGGGGTTCCCTTTCGTCTGTCAGCATGCCCCAGGAATCAGGATTGTTCCTTTGCATCATATCAGACTGTGTAGGCCAGTGATGTCGAACCTTTTAGAGACCAAGTGCCCAAACTGCAATTCAGAATCCACTAATTTTTAGCAAAGTGCCAATACAGCCATTTAACCTGAATACAGGTGGCAGCGAAGGGGTGAAGTCAGGTCCCCACAGAAAAGGCTCCAAGTGCCACCTTTGGCACCCGTGCCATAGGTTCGCCAACACTGGTGTAGGCTGTAGTTCACAAGACTATGTCCATTATTACTTAATTTCTTGATATGATTCTTGACTTTTTGTACATTGCAACTCTAAGCAGTGAACTGGGTGCTACTTCCTTCCCGTCCCCACCCCACCCCCTTGAAGCCTCCACCAAAACAGCTTTGATTGGTTTGTAAATCCAAAGGGATGGACACTTAGGTTTAGGGCTTTTTACACCCAGTGAACATGAATGTTTGTGTGGAATTTAATCAGTAAGCCAAGAACTTGAATTGTGGTTGAAAATGACTTAAATGCTTGTTAGAGTGTTGTACTGACTTTTGTATTTCTTCAACATTGGTTCTATGGTGATGTCCCTTCTCTATGCATGGTTTTTTTTATCACTTTTGTATCTAACTTAAGGAAAATAATGGGCTGGCTTGTTGATATGCTCATGTTATTGTTTGTGACTAGAGATGGGCACGACTCAGAAAAAAAATTTCGTTTTTGTTTTCGTTTTCGGCTAGGGTCCGTTTCGTTTCGTTTCGTTTCCGTGAGCTAATTTTCAAAATTTTTCGTTTTCATTTCGTTACGTAACGAAAACCGAAAACGAAAAATTTTTCATTTCTTCCCATTTAGCTCCATTAAGTGCTTTTCCAGTAACGAAAAACGAAAACTGGCTCAAAATTAGTCGTTTCGTTTCCGTTTTCGGTCCATTTTTGAACCGTTTTTTGTTTTCGTTTTGTTATGTAACGAAAACGAAAAAACGAAAATGAAAACAAAAATTGCGCTAAGTCGTGCCCATCTCTATTTGTGACTTTGGCAGGATGAAGAAGCTGAAGGAGACACTGGTGGCAGTCCAGCAACTGGAGAAGAACATGGGCATCTTAAGATCTTGGCTTGCCCACATTGAGTCAGAGTTGTCCAAGCCCATTGACTATGAAACATGTGACTCCGAGGAGATTCAGAGGAAACTAAATGAGCAGCAGGTAAACGGGAAATGTGAAGTAGAAGAGCAAAAAAATGATGGAACACCCACACTCTCCATTGCGTACTGGTATGGGTGATCCAAGTGTGGAGCAGGCTGTATCCAGCTCAGTTATATAAGAGGGCAGTGAGAGGAAGATGCCCTTAAATTTCAAGGCAAGTGATGCTTATAGTATTACTCTGGTAGAGCCTTCTTCTGGCTTTGACATCCTGTCGGCATGGAACTGCTAACTGACCCTACCAACCAAAGGTAAGGCATTGTAAATGTTATGTCCAGAATGTCAGCTCCATCACTGTGTGGGAGTTTTGGAGTGCATTGTGAGGCACTGTTAATTTGCCATTGACATAATGGAAGACTTTCATATTCATATATTGCAAGCTTCAGAAATGCTTGAGGGGGAAAATCTCCGCATTTGGGGATGCCATATAGTTGTCTTACTTTGGCTGTTTCTAAACTCACTTCTGAAATTTTCTGCATGCAGAGTTGCACGAACCATGTTGACATAAGTTGTAGTTGTTTCAAACTTATGCATAATTTTAAAGCCATGAACACTGTGCAAGGAGAAAAAGTGCGAGATATAAAAAGAAAGGGACAAAATAGGGTGATTTATTGTGGACTGCTTGCCTTTTTAAATAGCTCTACAAAACGATCTGAAGGGATCTTTTAAAATGTGTTATCTTACCCACTTCTCCCTTGTAATCCATTTACTTACTTTCTAGGCTTTATTTTTGTTCTGTTTTTATCAAATACTATTTCCAGCACATCCAGTCCTGAGAACTCTGTGTTGGTTGCAATTGATCAAAGCAAAAATATAGGTTGAAATTAGAATGGAAAGTATCAATTCCTACTTCTGAGCCTCTAAATACTGTCCCAAAAGAGAGGTGCTTGAATTGTTCTCATAAAGCAATAACAAGACAGTTTCAAAGAATATTATTGGCTGCCTTTACATTTATTGCAGGCATGGGTAACCTTCAGGTCTTGGGGCTGTATTGGACCCTTGAAACAAAAGTGCCACCATTGACTTTATCGCTGCCATGACAGCACCAACTTTTCATGTAATCAAGGGACATAAAAGGGCAAACTTTGTGCTACCAGATGCTTTTGTGAAGTACAGTTCACTTTGTGGTTACATATAGAAAAAAACAAGGAACAGCTGGAGAAGGTTGTTTGCAGCCTTTGTTACCCATCGTTTTCCGACACATGGCTAACATATTAATCAGAACCAGTTGTGGTGTAGTGATAGAATAGGACCTGAGTGACCTGCTTGGCCATGGAAACTCACTAGAGAGTGGTATTGGTAAAAACCACTCCTTAAATATATTGCACACCTTGGAAATCCTGCTAGAATCACCATAGGTCAGATGTGATTTGCTGGTAGATAACACACACAAAAATGTTAATGCATTCGAGGGCCCTCAACTGGTTTTAATTTAAAGCTTATGGAAATGTCTCTGCATCCTAGTTTACCCATGCAAAAATCATACAGAAAGTTCTACTTTTGTGAGCAGGGTGTCAGTCATAAAAAGGGGGCAGGTTCTTCCACAGTCCGGGGGTGGGGGGGGGGGAGGATTCTGATGAGAAAAGTTGGAGTCACAAACTTATATTCTCTTTCCTCACCTTATACTGTTGTTGTTGCAGAACAGTTATATAAGCAGCGGTTCCTGTAAGTGAGCAAAATGTGTAACATTACAGTTACTCTAAGGTTCACAGAGGTCAAAAGAGAACATAGGGAATGACAGATTCCTAGGGGCACAGCTCCTTAATGCAAACTAAGAATTATGCCTGTTTTGTGTTTGTTTGTTTGCTTGCTTGCTTTGAAAGAGAAGCAGGATTCCAAAGAGATGTTTTTAACCCCCTCCTGGCACCTCAGCAAACAGAGCTAGGTCTGTTCCTGCTGGCTGCACTTTCAATGAGAGGTTTTTAACCCCCTCCTGACACTTCAGCAAAGAGACAATGGACTGTGGGAATTGTGGTCCAAAATATCCGGAGTGCCGAAGGTTCGCCGCCACTGGCTCTAGGCCCATTTCGAAAGGGGTTTGAAAACCTCAGACTCCTAGTCCCACTCTAATTTCCTTTTCCTTTTCTCTGCCCCCCCCTTTTTTAAAAATCTCACTGAGTTTTCTCTTACACACAGCAGTACTTCTTCAGCTTGTATCAACTGCACCTGGATTACAAACCTAAGGGTCTTCCTCTATCTCCCCCTTTTAGCTTTTCTCTTGGTATTTCCCCTTCTTCGGGCCTAGCACATGGCCAGATGGATCCATTTTGCATCTGTCAGAAACCATGTAGTCTCCACCAAACCCCTTGGGCTCTTATTTCTCTCTCTCCTTTTGATCCTTTTGGCATTTTCCATCTTGCGTGTGTCTTTCTTTCCTTCCAGCCTCTTTGTCCTTTTGCTCTAGTAACATTCCTCCTTGCTGCTCGCTAAGCACCAGGAGCCAGACAGATTGCCCCTCTTTCTCCTCTCTCTCTCTCTCTCTCTCTCTCTCTCTCTGAGGATTTTGGAGGAAAGAGCTTATGGAACAACATAGATGTCTGGAACCTGAAGTTTCAGATGCTACCATAGACTATGTAATTATTTCAGTTGCCATAAGTAAAATCAGGAAAATCAATTTTAAATGCTGTAGTGTGCATCCCTGGTGTCCCTTCAGCTACATTTCAGTTGTCTGTTAACCATGGTCTTGAAATGCTGGAAATGTTAGGTTTTTTTTTAAAACCCTATTTTATTATATTATCTATAATTGCAGGGGTGTAGCCACTTTCAATCTTTTATGGTGGGAAACCTCTACATGTGCATGAGCACTTCTTTGCGTGTTCAGCCTGAATTTCAGACTTTTACATCTATGTGATCTAATCTAATTGTTACTGGAGTTGATTTGACTTAAGTGAAATTGATTTAAATCACAAGTCATGATTCAAATTATTATTTAAGTCAATTTTTGTCTTCCCTCCTTGCTACAGCCTTTCATCAGCTGGAGTAATGTTGAATAATGATCATAAATGTGAGATAAATAGAATTCTGTTTTTCAAATTGAGTAACTGAAAGGAAACTTTTAAGGTACTTCAAGGGACTGCACAGTTATCAGACACCTGCTTTAATTTCCAAGATTCAAAGATTTGCTCATGCATATTTTCAGTATAACATTGCTTTAAAACACACACACAAATATCCTAAAAACAAAAACAAAAAAGTCAATGTGTAGTTTCTATGTCTATTCCATTATTTTCAATAAAGTCAAAATGTTCTTCTTTTTTCCTTGTTAAACAAAAAGTATTGAGTACTACACCCTTTAAGATGATCCAAGATGCTTCTTATTCTTTTTAAAAAGCCATTTAATTGTTTAAAAGAACACTTGCATGTCTGTATTGGGAATGGTTGATTTTCCTTCCTCCCATCATGGCACTCCAGATTGGGTCTTACTTTCAAGTACAACCAGCTAGAATCTAAAGGAGAAATTTGAAATTACTCATAGAAAGGTTTGGGTTGATCATCAACTGACAAGACTAAGCTAGTTTTTCCCATCCTTGTTTTGTACATATGTCTTGCTTGTTTGTACTGCCTATTTCTAATCTACCTCATTTTTTAAAGCTAAGTTGGTTACACTTTCATCCGTTGACCTGCAGGAGCTGCAAAGGGACATAGAGAAGCACAGCACTGGTGTTGCATCTGGCCTCAACCTTTGTGAAGTTCTTCTCCATGACTGTGATGCTTGTGCCACTGAGACAGAGTGTGACTCCATCCAGCAGGCCATACGGAACCTGGACCGGAGGTGGCGAAACATCTGTGCTATGTCAATGGAAAGGCGACTCAAGTAAGTGCTACACCTTGCAATTCTTCAGATTTCTCCGAGGACAATGGTCCATCATTCCCAGTGTGCTGCAGTGGGTAGAGTTGATAGACTATAATTCTGGAGAACAGAGTTTGAATCCCCAGTTAGCCATTGAAACTGCAAAGATCCCCACAGGGTGAGGGGGAGTGGAACTGGTAAAAAAACTCCTTAAATATTTTACTTACCTTGAAACCCCTGTTAAGGTCTATATAAGTTCTGACCTGATATCACAAAACAACGGCAATTGACACATTGTCAGTGCTCCAGTATTGCTCACACTGATTATAATTCTGGGGCCTTTTGTGTGTAAAGTATGCATTCTTCCACTGACCTATGGCTCTTCTCCAGGGAAAATGCAGCTATGGGACTCCTTAGATAAAATTCAGTGCCAATTTGCTAACCTATAAAAAGCAAGTTCAATGCTCAACAAGCCACCAAAGGAGAAGTAGGGATGGCGGATGAATTCTTTTCCCTTCATAATAGGAAGTTTCCAAAGTTCACAAGTATTTTCATAACAATCATGATAGAAAGAACTTGAGAAGTAGGGAAAAGGAAAACAAGAGAAGCAATATTGAATGTTATCTTAGGATTCCCATAGGATTCATCAAAGAAGGCCTGGGGCTTATAGCACATAACCATAAAAGTTCAGGGCTGGATCCCTGTGTGTTCCACTATGCTTGTGTTAAATTTAGATTTTCATAACTTCGGTCTATCAGGCTCTTTTCCTTTAGAATGCATATGCAGCTGCAGTATGACTACATCCATATTGAATATGGCTAGCAGAAGTGGGTTAAAATCATCAGTACCTAGAAGGAATGGGAAGGGATTTTCCTGATGCCCTGAAGAAAGATAAGATGAGATGAGATAAGATAAGATAAAACTTTATTGTCATTGTCCTATACGGAACAACGAAACTGAAAGAAGAATGAAATTGAAATATTTACATCAGAAACATCCATACAGAAGAATATATCACAGACATACCCCACCCTGCATTTATAGAGAAGCTCCCTCAAAACTTAGATTTCCGTGCATTCAAAGCCATAACTGCTTTCAGATAAAAACTATTTCTTAAGTGGCTGGTTCTAGTCTTAATGACCCTATAGCTCCTTCTAGAAGGCAGAAGCTGAAAAAGATCATTTCCAGGGTGTGCAGGATCCTGCACAATCTCTACGACTTTCTTATAACGCCTGGAGGCATAAAATTGATCTAAAGTAGGAGTAGTACACCCAATTATCCTCTCTGCAGTCTTCACAACTTTGGACAGCACTCCCCTTTCCCTAGCTGTACAACTCCCAAACCACACAGAGAGACCATAGTTTAACAGGCTCTGTATGATGCGGTGGTAAAATGCTAGCAGCAGATCTTTTGAAAGATTATTCCTCCTAAGAATTCTCAAGAAGTACAATCTCTGCTGTGCCCTCTTTATCAGATATTTGGTGTTTGCTCCCCATTTTGGGTCCTCTCTCAGCTACAGTCCCCCAAAAAATGAAACACCAAAACCTGTTCCACAAATTCCCATCAATAATAAGTGGCTGGGTGCTTAATTTGCATTTCTTGAAATCCACGGTGATCTCTTTTGTTGTTTTTAAATTGAGGATTAAATTATTTTCTCTACACCATTCCATCAGCATCTGTACCTCCTTCCTATAAGCCGACTCTCCCTCCCCAGCAGTAATCAGACCAACCACAGTTGTACCATCTGCAAACTTAATGATCTTATTTGGGGTATTTGGGGACACAATCATATGTGTAGAGTGTGAACAAAAGTGGGCTCAACACACATCCCTGTGGTGTTCCGTATTTATACTGAGATCCGCAGAGATGTGAAAGCCCATCTTGACCCGTTGGGAACGTTCTGATGGAAAATCTAATATCCACCCACATAAATGCGGCGGAAGCCCCAGATACAACAGTTTGGGCACCAGTCTATACGGAAGAATAGTATTGAATGTGGAACTAAAGTCCACAAAAAGCAATCTCGCATACAGTAGTTCCCTTGTTTCTCCAGATGGAACAGGACAGTCCTTAAGGAGCCCTGAGGCACAGTGATTAAATGCCTCTACTGCAGGTAAAACTGTGCTCATGACCTGGGGTTCAATCCCAGTTAGCAGGCTCATGGTTGACTCAACCTTCTATCCTCCCAAGGTCGGTAAAATGAGTACCCAGCTTGCTGGGGGGGGCAATGTGTAGCCTACATATTGTAATTAAAAACTGTAAACCGCCCAGAGACTACTTGAAGTGGTCTGGGGTGGTATATAAGCAGAACACTTTTAAACTGTTTCTCCAGATGGAACAGGACATTATGTAGGGACATCTGTCTCTATCAGCAATTAGGGTCTATATAGTCACTAGTATCTATATCAGGGGTCCTTCAACCTTTTAAACAGTGGTCTGGTTCACTGTCCCTCAGACACTGTTGGAGACCTGACTATACAGTGACACCCCACCACCACCACCTATCACAGTGATTTAGGGACCTGACTCGACTCACGATAATTGAAAATCTACGATATGCGGATGCAGGTCAGGTCAGGCCTGGGGCGCCTAGCTGGGGGCTCTTGTACTTACCCCCAGCCTGGTACTGACCCAAATGGGCCTGTGAGAGCCTTCCTGAACCTTCTGGAGGCCCCAAAAGGGTCTCCCGGCAAACTGGAAGTGGCTTACAGTAAACCGGAAGTCACTTCCAGGTAATCGAAAATCATTTCTGAGGCCTCCGACAGGTCTAGAAAGGCCCTCAGAGGCCTCAGAAATGATTTTCAACAACCTGGAAGTGACTTCCGGTTCACAGGGAGGCCCTCCAGAAGGCTCGGGAAGGCCCTTGGAGGCCCGTTTGGGGCAGCGCCAGTCCTGGGGTAAGGGAGGCCTGAAACAGGCCTTTCCCCCCTTACCCCAGGGGGGCCGTGAATGGGCGGGGGACCACTGTAGTTTGAAAAATGTACACCCCGTGGTGGGCAGGAGGTGGGGTAGACAACTGCTCCTCCTGGCTTTGAAAGAGTCATGCACTGAAATGGGAGGTTTTCCGTGGAGGACGGTCCTGTCTGTTTGGCGGCCACCTTCCTATTGATTCAAAGGCGTGTTTTGAGCTGCCTGACAGGGTTTGTAACCCACAGAAGCCCTGGAAAGCCAAAGTGGTGGTCATTCTGATGAGTGCATATAAGAGGGGTCCTCAAACTTTTTGGTTGTTGTTGTTGCATGGCAAGTTTACGGCTCAAGTGGGGGGTGGGGGTTCTGCAATGGCCAGCGGGCCAGATTCAGGATCCTGGCGGGCTGGATTCTTCCCATAGGCCATAGTTTGAGGAATCCTGGTGTATACGGTCCAAGGATCCCATGGTTTCTTACAACCACAGTGAAGTTATTTTTTTCTGGCCTTTAAAAAACCTGTTGGTAGCTTTTTCTTTGATGGCAACTTTAAGAGTTTCCACTGAGAATTAGTCATTTAAATTATGCATCTGTATATGTGTGGGGCTCCAGTGAGAGGCACATTTACTTATTTTAAAAATATATATGTAAGAGAGACAACCTCCAGGTTAATAGTATCATTGAACACACCAATCTTTTATGTTGGGAAGTCATGTTAGAGCAGCTAGGGATAAAGAAGATGGCATTACTGGTCTTT
>JAHTLZ010002167.1:0-14381 GCA_023846285.1 Phrynocephalus versicolor
CTGGTCAGACCCCACCTGGAGTACTGTGTCCAGTTCTGTGCGCCTCAATTTAAAACGGATGTTGACAACCTCGAGTGGGTGCAGAGGAGGACAACAAGGATGGTTGAGGGTCTGGAGGAAATGTCTTATGAGGAATGGCTTAGGGAACTGGGAATGTTTATCCTTTCAGAAAGAAGGCTGAGAGGGGATATGATAGCTATGTTTAAATATTTGAAAGGGAGGACTTCCGGGACCAGCAGGCTGAAGGTCGGACGGAAGATTACGTTCTTGTCAGCTCGAGTGATCTTTAGAAGCGGAGCGTTTGGAGAGGGGCGACTTTGGCGTGAGTCTACCTAACCCCAAGGGGGGATCTTGGGGGCAGTACCCAGGCAGCGTCTGAAAAGAGCTGAAATAAGAAGAATTAAGTAACACCCCCAAGACTGTTGTAGCAGTGCAGGACGCATTGCAGAGCAAGGGAGGGGAGGCAAAAAGCCCCGACGCTAGGGGATTAGAACGATACTCCGTTTTCTGACGCCCCAGACCGACCCAGCCACTGCTGTATCTTCCTTTTAACCAAGATAAGAAGACTTCTCCCCCAATTTATTAGAACTTGGCAGTGTATGGTAAAACAGCCGGGGGAGGAACAGACTGGAAGAGTGATTTATATGCTGTATTTTAAAAGCCGAAACAGGGACTGAGAGAAAACGCGCTCAGCAACCGTTAATGATTAATGGGTTATGAGGAATAAAAGTAAGACGATGCTACACAGCTAAAAGATCTAACCGTGGGAAGAGGAGGAGGGAGAAATAAAGATGGCGAATAGAGTTGATTGAGACGCTGACAGTTTAGAAGTACAGGAAGGCAGAGAGAAGAGACTAAAAGCTTGGAGTCTAAACGTATTTGATTAAGGGTCACAGAAACTGGAACCCACTTGCTGAAATTTTATGCTTGCAGCCTGAATTGAATCCTTTGGAAAGCCAATGAATTAATAATATAAAGTACACCAAGTGCATAAAGAGAGTTAAAGAGTTAATCTATCACAAGTGAACTCAACGTAATTGAGCTGCCTGGGGAGAACGGAAGTAAGTGGGAGAGCTGAAGTGATATGAACCTGAGGGAAAATTAAAGAAGGAGGTCAGCTGTTGGAAATTGCAGCAGCCTCTGAAAGTAAGAGGTTAAACAAATATAAAGCTGAGGGTTCATAAAAGTGTCATCTTATATATTCTCCCATACGGAACTTACAGTGTATGTCTGATAGCCCAAGCAGCTTCAACGCAGAAAACGTAAGTTGACAAAGGTAACAAAGCTAATGGGTTCAAAGAAGGGGCAATCATCTTTAGGTGCTTATGTGACCCAAGGCCAACAAAAAAGGAATTCGATAGCAGAAATGGAACAAAA
The DNA here is from genome assembly GCA_023846285.1 of Phrynocephalus versicolor. Lineage (NCBI taxonomy): Eukaryota > Metazoa > Chordata > Lepidosauria > Squamata > Agamidae > Phrynocephalus > Phrynocephalus versicolor. The sequence continues at coordinate 1,378 of JAHTLZ010002167.1, forward strand.
CATGGATTTGAAGGAATTTTTGGTATCAATGGACAAGAGGATAAATGACAGATTTACATCAATGGAAGAGAACTTTAAAACTATGGAAGAGAATTTCAAATCGATTGAAGGAAAAATAGAAGGAATGGCTCAAAAGGTAGAGAAGAACACCCTTTTAATAACAGAATTGACAAGCCAAATTAATGGAATTACAAATAAAAATCAAGAGTTGGAAAAAGCCATTCAGGACGTGAAGACAGTAAATGATAAACAAGAAGAGGCTATTAAAAAGACGCAGCAGGAACAAAAGGAAATTAAAAAAGTGCAAGAAAAATTTAAAGATGATCTACAGGAGATGAAAAAACTGCATGAACAAATTTTAGATGCAAATGCTGTTCTTGAAATGCGGCAAAAGGAGATGATACTAAGACTGAAAGGAATACCAGAGAGCCAAGGAGAAGATCTTTACGGTAAAATCAAAAACGAACTGGCTTCCTGGTTGGGAGTAGAAGAAGATACTTTGAATCTAGATATAGATAAAGTTTATAGACTGAGATCTAAGAATAATAAGAAGGAGAAGGGACCTGGGGATTGCCTCTTATATTTAAATTCGAGACTCCTGAAAGATAAGATGTTGTTTAAGAACAGAGCAGATCCATGGAAAATAGAGAATAACCGGATTGAGATCCTGAGAGAAGTTCCTATCCGCATATTGAAGAAGAGAGAAAATTACAAGTTTATGACTTCGGCCCTCAAGAAGAATAAAATCCCATTTAAATGGGAAACACCAGAAGGTTTGTCGTTTAAATATAAGGATAAGAAAAGAACATTTAGATCGGTGGAAGAGACTGGAATATTCTGGAGGAAGTATGAAGAAGAACTCTGCGGCGAGAAGAGAGGAAGATTGTGAAGAACGGAGCCATTTCGTATAAAGACAGCTTCACCTCCTGCCCAACCCTTAAGATGAGATAATTTTCCTTGTATTTTTCTTAGTGTTATCATAACTTTCATTAATACTTATTTGTTTTTCTTTTTTTTTCTTGTTTGTGTGGAATAATAAAGAAAAGGTTAATTTTTAGATACTTTTAGATATTGTTTGGGAATATTTGAGGAATTAGAAATCTTGGAGAGGAAGAGGGAAAATAACAATAATAATAATAAAAGGAGAAAAAACAAAACAAATCAAAATGGCTAATAGTTTGAAAGGTTTGACCTGGAATGTGAATGGAGTAAATAGTAAATTGAAGAGGAATAAAGTTGAGCATATGCTCAAAAAAGGGAAATGGGACTTCATGGTCTTACAGGAAACTCATGTAAAAAGTGATCATAGTAAAATTTTGGAAAATCCGAGATTGGGTGTTACTTTCACAGCATCAACAACAGTAAAAAAAAATGGAATAGTCATGTATGTTAGACCAGAGTTAAGACCCGAATTGATTTTTAAAGATGAGGAGGGAAGGTTACTAGGTGTAGAAGTATCTGTAAATAATGATAAGATTTTGATAATAGGGCTTTATGCCCCTAACAATAAAAAAAGTGAATTCTACCGGAAAGTGGGGAATATATTAAGGGAATATATGGATCAAAAGATAATGCTTCTGGGGGACTTTAATGGAGTGGTATCGATGGATTTGGATAGGACGGATAAGATAAGAGTAACCAATTTGGGGAAATTACCACTTACCTTCTTTGAAATGGTGGAAGATATGAACCTATTTGATGCGTGGAGAGTTAAAAATCCTAACGTAAAGGAAATAACGCATTTTTCAGAGGTACACAAATCAGGTGGTAGAATTGATAGCATTTGGATTCCCCAAGATTTAATTTTTAATTTAGAGAAAGCCGAAATTCATGAGAGAACCCTGTCGGATCATAATCCGGTTGCTATTTATTTACAAGTTCAGAAAAGGGTAAAAGGTAGATGGAGATTAAATGATGATATCTGGAAGAAGGATGAAACAATAACTGAGATCAAGAATCAGATGAGAGAATTTTTCCAAATAAATAATACGGCTACAACTAATAAGAATATAATTTGGGAAACTAGTAAGGCATATATGAGGGGGTTAGGGATACAGGTAATGTCTAAAATAAAGAAAGATAGAGAAAAGAATTTAACAGAAATTACAAAAAAGATTAGAGATTTAGAAAAGAAATTAATTCTAAAGCCTGAGGATTCTGATTTATTGAGGGATATAAAGATTTTAAGAAACCACTTGTCAAGCTTGATTGAATATGAGGTTGAGAAGAAAATAAAATGGACTAAACAAAGATTTTTTGAATATGCCAATAAATCAGGAAAAATGTTAGCTTGGTTAACCAAAGAAAAACAAAAAGAGAGGATTATAACTGAGATAGAAGATCAAGAAGAGATAATAACAGACCCAGAAAAAATTAAAGAAAAATTTATGAAATTTTACAGTGAGTTATATAAATCTGAACAAATAGAAATAGAGAAAATAAAAAGATATTTAGAAAGTAAATCCCTGCCCAAGGTGGAGGAAAAAGATATCGAATATTTAAATATGGATATAAATGATGAAGAAATTTTGGAAGTAATTAAAAACCTAAAGGCGGGGAAAACTCCAGGCCCGGACGGGATAACGGTTGCTTATTATAAAAACTTACAAAGCGAGATTTTGCCGTATTTAAAAGAGATTATAAATAATGTAATGAAGGATGGCGTAATGCCAGAGTCATGGAAAGATGCAATAATCTCGGTTATCCCGAAACAAGGGGCAGACTTGAAACAGGTTAAAAATTACAGACCTATATCTTTATTAAATATAGATTATAAGATCTTTACAGGGGTAATCGCAAATAGACTGAAAAGAATTTTGATCAAAATTATTGGAAAGGAGCAAGCTGGATTTATCCCAGGTCGATTTATGAAGGAAAATATAAGAACAGTAATAAATATAATAGAATATGCGGAGTTGAATCCAAGTAAGGAATTATCTTTGTTGCTAATTGATGCTGAAAAAGCATTCGACTTAGTTGATTGGAACTTCTTAAATTGTGTAATAGAGGAACTAAAAATGGGGGAAAAAATAAAAAATGGAATTAGAGCTATATACTCTACCCAAAAGGCTAAATTAATTATAAATAAGGAAATTACAAAAGAAATCTTAATTGAGAGGGGCACCAGGCAAGGCTGTCCTCTCTCACCGTTGATATTCGTTTTGCTGCTGGAGATTCTATTAAGAGCCTTAAGAGAAAATATTAAGATAGAAGGAGTTAAAGTTAATGGAATAAAGTATGTACTTAGAGCATTTGCGGATGACATAATAATATTTACAGAAAAACCCCTTTTGTGTATAAACGAAATTTTTAAAGAACTGAACCAATATGGGAGTATTTCCGGTTTTAAACTAAATAAAGCAAAATCAAATTTGATAACTAAAAATATGAATAATAGTAACCAAAAAGAATTGGAAAATAAGATAGGGGTGAAAATAGTGTCAAAAGCAAAATATTTGGGAGTGTGGATCTCCAGCAATAACACAAATTTATTTAAAGATAACTATATTAGTAATTGGAGGGAACTAAAAAATAAAATGAAGAAATGGGAAAAATTGAATTTATCAATATGGGGAAGGGTAGCTTTAATTAAGATGGTAATTCTGCCCAAGATGACGTTTTTATTTTCGGTTTTACCCATTATCATAGGATTTAGGTGCTTCAAGGAATGGCATAGAGATTTAGCTGATTTTATTTGGCAGGGCAGAAAGGCCCGAATAAAATTAGAATTAATGATGAGACCTAAAGATATAGGAGGATTTGCCCTGCCAAATTTTCAAAAATATTACGAAGCAGCGGCCTGGACATGGATAAAAGAGTGGATAAAATTAGAAAAGAGGGAAATGTTAAATTTGGAGGGGTGGGACAAAATTTACGGATGGCATGCTTATTTATTTTATGAAAAAGCTCGATTACACAAAAATTTCAATAATCATATTATTAGGAAAGCTCTTTTGGAGGTCTGGTTAAGAACAAAAAATAAAATTATAAATAAGACGCCATGGTGGATTTCCCCCCAAGAAGCTACCTCAATATTTAATAATAATATCAATAGGGAATTTGTGAGATATGAAGATCTGGTTCAGTTAAGATCGGATAAACCTATTCTTAAGGAATTCCAGGAAATTAAGGGAAAAAATCTTAATTGGCTTGAATATCAACAGATTCAACATACATTTAAAAAAGATAAAGATAAAGTCGGATTTGTGAAAGAAATATCTATTTTTGAGAAGAAATTCCTAAAACAAGAGAAAAAAAATATAACTATAATGTATAATTTACTGCAAAATAATCCTGCGGACAAGCAAATAAAGTTTAAATCAGTTCAAAAATGGGAAAATGATTTCGGTTATCAATTAGATGAAAAAGAATGGATGAGAGCATGGCTATTGACAATTAAATTTACATCTTGTATATTGGTAAGAGAAAATTTATGGAAGATGTTACACCGGTGGTACCTTCCGCCACAACGACTAGCCAAAATGAAAAGATCAAATGATAATCTTTGTTGGAAGTGTGCAGGATCTGTAGGGACACAATTCCACATGTGGTGGACGTGCCCCGTAATTGAAAGTTATTGGAGTATGGTACATAAGGAATTGCAAAAAATAACCAAAATTTCATTCAAGAAAAGACCAGAGCTATTTTTATTGAACATAATAAACACAGAATTCCCGAATGATAGAAAAAATCTTTTGTTGTATGCGATTACGGCTGCTAGGGTACAATTAGCAAAATATTGGAAAACACCGCAAGTTCCATCTAGGGATGATGGCTAATGAAGTTATGTGAATACCTGGATCTCGCCAAGATGACTTGTAAAATAAAAGAGAAAAATAGTGATAAGTTAAGAAAAGAATGGAATTATTTAAATAAATATTTAGCAAATTTAAGCAAGAATAGCATATGGCTGTGTTTGGATTAACTCATAACTATTTTGGAAAATTTGATATTTTATTGAACACTCACCACTTCTTGAAGTGTATTATTATCTGAGTATTATTTAAGATTTAACGGTAATTTATGGTAGGAAATTAAAAAGTGTGGATTTCTCCGGTGGAAGTCATATTCTATCTTATTGTTGTTAGTTATTTATATCTCTTACCTTTTTTTTCTCTCTCTCTCTCTTTTTTTCTTTCCCCCTTTTTCAATTTCTTTGTAATTTGTGTATGTTTTGTATTGTCATTTTGATGTATTATTAGTTTGTATGATATGTTTCTTTAATTAAAAAAAAATAAAAAAAATATTTGAAAGGATGTCATATTGAAGAGGGAACAGGTTTGTTTTCCATGGCTTCAGAGACTAGGACTCGGGGCAATGGTTTCAAACTACAGGAAAAGAGATTCCATTTGAACATTAGGAAGAACTTCATGACAGTTAGAGCTGTTCAGCAGTGGAATATGCTGCCACAAAGGGTGGAGGAGTCTCCTTCCTTGTCGGAAATATTGTGATGTGGTTCCTGCATGGCATGGGGTTGGACTAGATGGCCCTTGAGGTCTCTTCCAACTCTATGATTCTATGAAAAACAATTCGGTGTGCAGACCTAGTACTGACCTGTGAGTACTAGACAAAAGTAAAAAATAAAAGCCAACTGGCCCGCGCTACAGCTGGTTGGCGGGCCATGTGGTTGGCAGTAAAATAAATAAATAAATAAATAAATAAATAAATAAATAAATAAATAAATAAATAAATAAATAAATAAAACTAATCCAGACTGGCAAGATTTTAACAACAACAACAACAACAACAACAACAACAACAACAACAACAACAACAACAACAACAACAACAACAACAACAACAACAACAACAACAACAACAACAAATCCCACTGGTGGGGTTAAAAAAACAGAAAAAAATGAACTCGAACCAAAACAAATCACAAAATGATGTTTTTTCCTAACAATTTGTTTTGTAATTAATGACCAGAACAAAACCGGAAAATGAACTGAACCAAAACAAATCACCATTTTTTTTAGTTCATGGCCATCTTTAGTGAAAAGCGGTGTGCCCCAGGGATCTTTCCTGGGACCAGTGCTTTTCAATCTGTTTATAAATCACCTGGCAACAGGGATAATCAGTAAGGTGGCCAAGTTTGCAGATGACCCAAAAAATTTCTATGTGGTAAAAAACATATAAGTTTGTGAAGAGCTCCAGAAGGATTTCTCCAAATTCGGGGAATGGGATTAGTTGGGTAAGAAGAACTCAGGCCAGGCAGTTGATGCCAGCCCCCCATTCTGACCCCCCCCCACTCACCACCACGTATCAGGGAGCCACCTTGCCAGCGCCTCTGTCCTGTCCTGTCTCCTAGTTAATGCCAGGTCGGTTCATAATAAGACCCCAATCATCCATGATACTATCGTGGATGAGCGAGCCGATCTGGCATGCATCACTGAGACCTGAGTGGGTGCAGAGGGAGGGGCTTCCCTCTCCCTGTTGTGTCCCCCCGGGTTTCAGGTCCAGTGGGCAGGCAGGTCGGAAGGTCAGGGGTGGGGTGGCCATCATTTACAGGGAATCTCTTTATATTAGCAGATCTGCAGCATTGGTGTGTCCCGGGTTAGAATGCTTTCACTTATCAGTGGGTCAGCGAGATGTTTGGTATTGTGCTGGTGTACCGTGCTGGCCGCAACCCAGCACAATCCTTTCCAGAGATCTCTGAGTTCATATTGGCTGCCCTGTTGAGATCCCTCCGCCTTTTGGTGGTTGGGGACTTCAATGTGCATGCTGAGGAGGAACTCTCAGGAGCCGCTCCGGAATCCATGGAATCCATGGCTTCCATGAATCTATCTCAGCATGTTGTTTGCCCCACCCATAGTGCTGGCCATACCCTGGATCTAGTATTTACCTCCACGTCATCAGATTCCTATCTGAGGGTTGGGGATTTCTTGGATCTAGTATTTACCTCCACGTCATCAGATTCCTATCTGAGGGTTGGGGATTTCTTACCCCAACCCATGTCATGGTCAGATCATCAGCTGCTAAAATTTTCCCTGTTGATTGCTGCCCTGCCCCATGGGGAGCATTGGCCCCTTGTTTGGGCCAACCCCTGAAGGCTCCTGGACCCTGCTCAGTTCATGGAGGCCTTTGGGGAGCTTACTGGCGGTCTGGCTGACAATCCAGTTGAAGCCTTGGTGGATAGGTGGTACAAGGGTGCCACCTGGACAGTTGACCAGATCGCCCCCCAAGCGCTTCATCCATTGTGGAGCCCGATCCTCGCCGTGGTCGAGTTGTGGGTGATGAAACAAGAATGTAGGAAGCTTGAGGGCAGATGGAGAGTGGATCGGACGGCGGCGAGTAGGGCTGCACTTAAGCAGCTGATCAGCCATTATGTTTACGTGATCAGGAGCGCTAGAACAGCTCATGCCTCCCTGAGAATTGGAGAGGCCTCAAACCACCAGGCGGCGTTGTTCCAGGTGGTTCGAGACCTCTCCAATCCTGTTCAGCTCGGGCCTCCTCCTAGTGAGTTCACTAGTGAGCAATTTGCAGCCTATTTTAGATCCAAAATTGAGGCCATCCGTTCCAATCTGCTCTCCGGTTGTGCTAATCCCTCATCTTTCGTCCCGGGGGCCTCATCCCCTTGGTCCCCCTGCCTGGTTGAGTTTGGGCCTGTGTTACCAGCGGAGGCCTCCAGGGCTATGGCCTATTGCCGGCCGGCGGCTTTCCCTTTCGACCCTTGCCCAGCTTGGCTTATTAAATCCGCCAGAGGGAACATTCCAGAGTGGGTTTCTTCTATTGCCATGACCTCCTTCAGGGAAGGAATCTTCCCTTCCCGCTCGAAGGAGACCGTGGTGAATCCCACCTTAAAAAAGCCTGGACTGGCATCATATGAATTGGCCAGCTATCATCCAATTGCCATCGTTCCCTTCCTGGGCAAGGTTGGTTTCCTTTAGTGGTACCTGAAGGAAAATCATATCCTGGATCCCTTCCAGTCTGGGTTCAGGCTGATTTGGGGGACCGAGACTGCCCTGTTCACTCTGCAGGATGACCTTCTCAGGGAGGCCAACAGAGGGTTTTCCTCCCAGCTGGTCCTCCTTGATCTGTCAGCGGCCTTTGATACTGTCGACGACAGTAACCTGCTGGATTGGCTCGCTGAGGTGGGAATCAGGGGCTCAGCACTTTGCTGGCTCTGTTTCTCCCTTGGTCTCAGCAGGTTCAGCTGGGGGATGAGTTGTCGGCTCCTTGGACGCTCCCTTGTGGGGTGCCCCAGGGGTCTGCAATCTCCCCCATGCTGTTCAATGTTTATATGAGGCCACTGGCAGTGGTCATCAAGAGATTTGGAGTTCTCTGTCATCAGTACGCTGATGACACGCAGCTCTATCTCTCATTTGCTTCTTCTGCAGTGGAGGCAGTACGCTCCCTTGATCTGTGCCTGGAGGCGGTCTGGGAATGGACCAGGACCAACCAACAAAAGCTGAACCTGGAGAAAACCAAGGTTCTGTTCTTCGGGGCGCCCTCATCCAGGTACAATGGCCCTCTTCCTAGCCGGGGGGAGGGGTTCCCTCCAGCCTATGGACAGGGCCAGGAATCTGGGTGTGGTCCTGGATTCGGCCCTCTCCCTGAAAGCCCAGGTGATAGCCATCTCTAGGGCCACTTTTTTCAATCTCCGCAAGATTGCCCAGATCCGCCAGTACCTTGATGAGTCCTCCCTGAGGACAGTTGTGCAGGCGCTCGTGATCTTGAGGATTGATTACTGCAAAACCTTCTAAGTGGGGTTGCCCTTGACCCTGCACTCCAATGGGTGCAGAAAGTGGCGGCCAGACTGGTGGTGGGTGCTCGTAGATTCGATCACATCACCCCAGTTCTGGCACATCTGCATTGGCTGCCCACCTTCCAGATAAGGTTCAAGGTCCTGGTTTTGATTTTCAAAACCCTCCACTGCTTAGGACCTGAATACCTGTTGGAGCATATCTCCAGAGGTCAACTGAGACCAGGCCCACAAGAATGTCACAGGTGCGCTCACTTAGGGTGGCCACAGCCAGGGAGGCGTGGAAGTCACTCATGCACAACTGCGCCTTCTCTGTGGTGGGCCCCACGTTATGGAACCATCTTCTTAGTGAGCTGCATCTAGCACAGTACCTGCCTGCCTTCAAAAAAGCACTCAAAACCTCGCATTTGGTGACCTTTTAATTTAACTTTCTTTTTCTTTTTCTGCCCACGATGCATCTTGTTGAGGGTTTTTCCCTCCTTTTTTTCTCGCATTGTTATTCACTATTTATTGTTGGTTTTATTCTTGTTGTCAACCGCCCAGAGTTCCTATAGGAAGATCGGCAGTATACAAATGAAACAAATAAATAATAATAAATAAATGAAAATTAGGTTCACATGTAGTGACCTTAGGAACTGCCATGTGGGGTGAAATATATAAACTGTTCACACACTTTCCACCCCAGCTTGCCCAAGTTAGAATAGGATTATGTATTTTTCTTCTTGTACTCAGGTTATAGATATAGGAATAGGAATAGGAATAGGTCTTTATTTCAGTCAGAGACCAGATAAAATACAAAATACTTTCCACATAAAACCAAAATAAAAGCGTAAAAAAATAATAAAAGCATGCACACAAGAACGAGCATAATATAATGGCATACCCTTTGTATAAAAGCCAGAACAAGTAAAATCTTCCCAGCCCAGTAGGCCCAATAACAGAGTAATCAACTCAATAGGGCTAGAATTGTCTCCAGCCTGGGACGCCCATGCTCTAGACCGGTGTTCCCCAACCCCCGGGCCGCGGACCGGTGCCGGTCTGTGGATCAATCAGAACCGGGCCGCCCGAGGAGGATCCTGTCTCTCCCCCTCATACACACACGCACGCACGCACACGCCCCAGGCGGGGTGCAAAGATCCTCCTTGTCAGGAGGCATCCTTCTTATTTTGCCCCCAAGGCCATGCGGGAGCGGCGTCCCGGATCCCCGCGTGTCGCACCCCCCATCCCCAGCTAATTGGAGGAGACGCCGAGCCCGGGCGGGCGCAGCTGTTGCGGCGGCCGGAAAAGCTGCTGGGGCTGCAAGCAGGCCGCAGGAGAAGGCGCTTTACCCAGGCTGGGCTCGACCCGGCACCGCAACCCTCCCTGCCCGCCCGCTCGCCGGTCCCCCAAGGTCGGGCTGGGCTGGCCGCCGCCGGAGGGTGTCCCAGCCCCGCCCGTGGCACGGAAAGCGAGCTGGCGGGCAGGAGCAGCGGCCCCACCGCCTTCTTCCTCCTCCTCCTCCTCGTGGGCCGCCTTCCAGCTCCTGCAGCCTCCTCGGCCATGCAGGTGGCTGGAGAGCCCGAAGGTGGGCGCCTCGTGGCCCCGGCGCCGAGCCTCCGGCCGCCCAGTCCTCCGCCGCCAGCGCCTAGAGAGGGGCCCCGGCGGGGCTAGCAGGCTAATAGCAGCCTCCCTCCCCCTTCCGCTGTGGTAGAGCCCAAAAGGCGAGAGGCGACCCATGCGGGCGCAGCCCACCTGGGCAGCCCCGCCCTTGTGCTGCTGTTGCTGCTACTGCTGCTGCTGCCTGTGTGGCCGGCCGGCCCGCCCCTCCTCCTCCTCCACCGGGGCCTTGCGGGAGGCGCGGCGGCGGGTCGATGGGGCCAGCTCCTCTTCGTGCCGGGAAGCGATGGATGACTCCGGGATCATCCGTCGGAGGCGACTCCAGGTAAAAGGAGCTGCGGGCAGGTCGGGGCACCACCCCCTCTCCACCTTACCCCTCGTCAGATCCACCCTTCTTGCCCACCCCCACCCCTCCCGCCCCCTGCGTGCCTCCCACCAGCGCTCCCCACTCAACTCAGGGGACCCCCGTCCTGCCCCGCCGGAGGAGGAGGGGAGAGAGATGGGGAGAAATGTAGTTCCTTTCAGCGTGGAGGAGAGCGATGGAGCCGGAGCCAGGGGACGGAGGGGTGGGGGGTGGGGGGGAGAAAGAAGGTGAAAAGGAGGGGGGAAGCCGAGGACGGGGGGGAAGGGAAACTTTGGGGAGTGGCTGCCCCTGAGCTAGGAAGCCGAAGGGAGGAAAAAATAAGAAAGAGAGGAAGCCAGAAATTAAGGGCAGGCAAGAGGGAAGGAGGGAGGGGCGAGTAGAGGAAGCTCGACTGACTTCGGGTAGAGAAGGAAGGGAAAGAGGGAGGGTGGGGGGGAAGGCTGAGAGTCACCCTCTTTATTTTTACTAACCGTGAAAAGGAGGCAGCTGCAGGGAGAGGCGCCTTCATGGACGAGCCTGCTCACAGAAGCAGGGATTGTGTGTGTGTGCGTGTGTGAGTCGCATTGAGATGAAGGGCGACCTGTGAGGACCCGTCGAGGAAAGGGGTGGGTAGGGTGGGGGTGGGGCCCTTCCTTCTTTTCTTTCTTTCTTTCCGGGTGGGGGTGGGGGTGGGGATGTGCCTGCCTGGCTAAAGCCTCTCTGGACAGCATCCCCATCATCATCATTATTGTTTCTGGAAGGAGGACTTAAGAAGAAGAAGAAGAAGAAGGGTGTCTTCGGGAGAGCTTGTCTCCCCCGCCTCCTTTTCCTCTTTAATCCTGGGTGGGGGTGGACGAAGAAGAGCCGGGGCTGATCTTGTCTGTGGAGCATGTCAGTTGCAGGGTGGGTGTGTGTGTGTCTGTGTGTCTTGGTGGACAGGGATCAGGCTAGATTGGGAAGGCGAAAAAGAGTGATCTCTTTCCCCGAGCTCGCCTGGGGAGCGGGGGGGGGGGGAGAGAAAGGCGACTTGTTGGAAAGGGGTGGGGAAGGGAGAATGCGGGTTCTGCTCTCCTGTGTGTATGTGTGTGTGTGTGTGTGTGTGTGTGTGTGTATCAAAAGTACGTTACGATCTGGGGTTGTGCAACCTATCTGTGTGAAACTGCGTTTTCTGCAGTGACAGCAACCCAAACAAAACAAAAGGGCCACGGAAAAATTATCTAACATTTACCGGTCCGCGGGGATCAAAAGGTTGGGGAGCACTGCTCTAGACCACCTCCAACCCACATCATGAGAAGGGGTAAGGATAAGTACACAATGGACATTGCCAATCATCTGACCTCACCACCTGAAGTGGGCAGGGATGAGCGATGCCTCATTGCTGCAGCACAGAATTTAGCCACTACCACAGTTACATCTGGCTTTTTATCTGCTAGCAGGTGTTGAACACAAAATTCCCTTGGCCTCCCCTGAGTTTGCTGCAAGATAGACTGAAGAAGAGTCCTCCGGATATCCCAATAAAGGGAACACTCCATGATCAATAGTTTCAATAGTCTCCTCGCCACAAGGGCAAACACGTCTGTCAACTGGGAGACCCTGGTATCTGCCTTCCAGCAATCTGGAGGGCAGAACTAGAGATGGGCATGACTAGGGAAAATGACGTTTTCGAGTTGTCGTGTGTCGGAGGCAGCCTGTTTCGGCTCGTTTCCGTTTTTCGTGAAAATTCACAAAAATTAGTCGGTTCGTTTTTTCATTTTTTTGTTGTCGTTAGTACTGGTTTAGGGGGGTAGTGGGCTCCTGGAGGCAGCTGCAGGAGTCAGCCAGAGCCACAAGTGACGGACTGGCAGACTCTTTGCACGTGCTGCGTTTCACGTACTTGCATGTAGTGCAATGCAAGTAGATCTGGCTTAGGGATAAGATGGGTTAGCGCAAGGGCTAGGGTTAGGCTAGTGACGGGTGAGGTTAGGGTGAGTATTGGGGTGCACCTCTGGGTGCCTCTCTGACCCACTTAGAAGGACAGTGTACTGGCATATGGGTTAGGCTTAGGCTTAGGGTTCAGGTTCGGGCTACGATTAGTGGACTATTTATGCCCGATTAGCACATCCCAGAAGTCTCTGTGGTCAACCTGGCCAAGTGGCCTTGCGATTGGTGGAAAATTTGCATGGTCCACTCTCATGGGCGAGCCCATCATTGCAAATACACAGGTGTAATAAAATAAAATAAAATAAAATAAAATAAAATCAACGGAGACTTTTTTGCAAGACAAACCCACTGCTGCTACTGTAAAAATTCAAGCATTTAAAATAGCTAATTTTCACATGTTTCTGTGGTGCTTTGGTGGGGTTTTGGACCACGATTTAAAAA
>JAHTLZ010002167.1:14391-34773 GCA_023846285.1 Phrynocephalus versicolor
TGGTAGGTGCCCTCAGACAGTTTTCGCCTGCTTTTAGGGCCGGGAATCGTTTTTTTTTTTTTTACTTTTAAAAACTTTTTTCTGTGCCGCTTGGCATCGCGCAATCGCGTGACGCAAGTAACGAGCACGACAAATCAGACCAAAATTGTTCGTTCGTCAGTTCGAGCTTGAAGTCTGGGGCAGTAATTCCCGTTACCGTTTCCGTAGAGTAACGGAACCGAGTAACGGAAACGGAAACGGGAATACCGCTAAGTCGTGCCCATCTCTAGGCAGAACATTAAATCGAGCTAAGGTGAAGGCTCTCCTGAACTTGGGAATGCTTATATAGGATAGGTAGTTGGCCATTCTAAAGGAACTATTCCTAACTGTGCTGAGTTTATCATGGGCAGCTAGATGTTCTTGGAGTTCTACATCCCAGATTCTCCTTTTAATTGCAGCCTTGGCATTGCCAAAACCCATGGCCAAAATAGCCTCTAAGGAAAAACCCAGCTGCAGTAAGTTAACAGTTAGATTCCTTTTCCAAGTTGATTGGAATGTATCCACTAATACTAGGGGTGCCAAGCCAGATGGGGTAAAAATAAGTTTCAGCCAATAGCTGAACATGTGGATCAGGGAACGTGCTTTAATGGGGATTAGTCCAGCCTGCAATCAGAGTGTTGTATTAGGGACACACAAAGGTGTTACAAGAATTCTTCTCAAAAACTTTGTCTGCACCGTCTCCAAAGGCTTCACGTTTGAGTATGTAAACAGTTGGGCTCCGTAAAGCATTTGGGCTATGATTTTAGCTTTAAAAACTTGAATTGCTGATGGCACGTATTGACCACCCTTGGTATAAAAGAACCTCAGTAGTGCAGACCTGCATGTTTGTGCATTAGATGCTACATGGTTCATATGGGAGGACCATAAGCCTGATGAGTGAAATATCATACCTAGATATTTGTAGCAGGACACTTGCTCTATACTATTTCCATTTATTGTCCATCTATGTTTTTTACATTTCCTGCTAATGACCATGATCTTAGTCTTATCATAATTAATGATCAGCTGTTCTTTTGTACAGTATGAGGCTAAGGCTTTCAAGATTCTCCGTAATCACACACACGAGATTGACATGAAGACTGCATCATCTGCATAAAACAGGATTGAATGGGGGCGTGAGCCTAGTGTAGGGGGATGAAAGTCTGCACTCGATAAATTGCTCACAATATCATTAATGTAAAAATTAAACTATGTTGGAGCTAAAATGCAGAGTTGCTTGACCCCACTGAATGATCGAATTTTGTTGGATAAAGCCCCTGCCTTATTGCAAATTACCCTAAGACTAGTATTTTCATGCAGTCACTTCATTAGCAGAAGAAGTCTTTTGTCAATATTTGTGGTCTCGAATTTGGCCCACAATTTTTCTCTGGGTATCAGATCGAAAGCAGATTTAAAATCTATGAATGCCACATACAAGGAACCTCCTTTTGGAGTAGAATATTTATTTGCTAGATGGTGTAGAACGAGTGCCTGATCTATAGTGGCCCTACCAAATCTGAACCCAGCTTGTTCTTCAGCAAGAATATTTTCATCATTTAACCAATCCTGAAGCTTCCCCAACAGGTGCCTTGCATATAGCTTGCTAATAATGCTTAGTAGACTTATTGGACGGTAGTTTCTTTGGTCCAGTTTACAGCCTTTCTTGAAAATTGGCATTATAATAGCAAGCCCCCAGTCCTCCGGTATAACCACTGTGCGGTCAATCCAAGTAAATAACGAGGCCAAAACTGGTGTCCACCACTCCAAATTATCCTGCAATAAATCAGCTGTTATATAATCAGCGCCTGGGGCTTTGCCTGGTTTCAGCTGATGAATCAGTGAGAAGATTTCCTGCATGGAAACAGGGGGCCACTCTGCCAAGCCTAAAGGCAATTCTTGAACTCTGGTTGCAGAGTCAGAATGCTGCGAGTAGATTCCCCTAAAATATGCTTCCCAGACCTTTGAGGGGATACATATCTCATTAACAACCGGGTAGGTGGTCAACCCCCTTGTCACGGTTTTCCAGAAGCATGAGGAATCCTTAGATCTAGTTGCAGCTACTAATTGTTGCCATAATTCCTTCTGGGCTTCAACCTTCTTCCTCTTATTCAGGGATCTGTATTCACTTTTCAGTGTGAACCATTCAGGTGGAATTCTTTCCAGGGCCTGTTGTTTGTAAAATCTATATTTATTCAGTAACTCATGCTTCTTCTCTCTACATTCCCTATCGAACCATGGTTTTGAATAAGTGCTGTTTCGAGTCTTTGTCCTATTGTAATTGGTTTCATGCTTTAAATGATACTGTAAAGAGTTTAATAGTTCTTGGTAGGTCTCTAGCACAGTTGTAACTGAATCAGCTGTGCTAATTAGATGACTCATCTGGATGTAAGGCTTGGTATTTAGTAATTTACTCATAGTGTCTCCCTGCCTGACTGACCATTTAATGCGAGAGGCTCTGATTTCAGTTCCTGGGAGAATTGTGAGATCTTCTCCAGCAGAAATAACGGATTCTCCCAGATTAACCTCCAGCACCAGTGGTAAATGATCACTATCTATATGTTCATCAACCTTAAAGTTTGATATTGCTCCTACCAGGTCCTGGGAGATTAGAGCATAATCTATTGTTGAAGCACCATTGGATGATATGAAAGTAAATTCTCCAGGCCTATCTCCCTTCACACTTCCATTTAAGAGAGCCAAATCAAGATTATTAATCATTTGCATGAAACATAACCCAGCATAATTGCAACCCTTATCCTTAGACAATCTATAGGGCAGAGGATTACAAGTGTTGGTTTCAGGTGGTAACCTGTTATGACGTGAACATAAGATTTCATCATTACAACCTATTCTTGCATTGCAATCACCCATCAGGATGAGCGAAGCTGAAGGATGAAGCATAATCAAGTTGACAATATAATCTTCTAATGCAACCCAAGCCCGTTTGGTGCACTCATGGGATTGCTGAGGTGGAAAATAAATATAAATTAACAATAAAACACAGAGATTAAATTTCAATATTACAGCAATAGCAATGTTGGGAATGGGATCGATAGTAACTACACAAGCCTGTAGTTTGTTAGACATCATCACACACAATCACCCCTTACAGCGACCCCCTTTCCCACTTGGAATTGCCTTAAGAACATGTGACATAAAACCATCCAATACCAAATCTTGCTGGGACCAAGTCTCTTGAAACAGTAAAATATCAAACTTCTCCACATACTCTCTAAAAGAATTATCTACCAAGTCAAGTTGAGTTTATTGCAGCTATAAGCCCATAAATTGTTAAGAGCGACACATAAAATACATAAGGCATAATATAAGAATGAATAGTGTCCATACATCAGAGCTAATTGTACATGCATCAGGATATCAGGAGTATTCAGCAATGAGTAGGTTGCCCAGAGTGAGTCATCTTACTCCCTTTTATAGCTGTTCTGCCTGTTTTTATTTTAAAAAAAACTGTATTGAGAAGTCTTGCCACTTGCAAAGTTGCGTGGGAATCAATGTGGTGCTGCACGGGCTTATCAGCTAACTTCTGAATAATAAAACTTAAGAATTTTTCCCTAGCTGTACTATGTAAAGGACAGTGAAATATTATATGCGAGAGGGATTCTACTGACTTCTTGTCACACTCACATAAGGGGGACACTGAACCCTTGGAGAATCTATGTCTCCGCACATTGGAGGGAAAAACATTAAACCTCACACTAGTAAATGTGAGACGATGGGATATAGAAGAGAGGGACGACAAATATGATGGAATATGGCGTGCTGGGAACTTGCCGAAGTACTGGGGGGAACAAACGCCCCCGCCTACAGAGTGGTTAATTTGGAATTCAATGTCATCCATTCTTTGTTCGATAAGTCGTTTAGCTATGGCGAGATCTATTTTTAAGGATTCCGATGGAGAGATTCCATTACTCAAACTAGAGCAGGGATTTGTGCATTCATCCCGCCAAAGGCACTGGGACAAATAATGATCAGGGAGCCTGTGCCATGCAGCCAACCAGTAATTGAAAACTCATTTCCAGAGAGTAGTCACTAGTGGTGGGATTTGTAGCTCAAGACGTATTGAGGCATTTACTCACGCAAGGGGGAAGTTTTAAGAGACAGCGAAGGAACTGATTTTGAAGTGTCTCGAGAGGTGTTAGATTTGACATCGCGTCCCAAAGTGGGGCAGTATAACTAAGGGTAGATACTGCTTTTACTTTATACACCTTCAGAGCCGAGGGGATGTGAAAAGCCCCATCGGCAGAGAAAACTGGAGCAATGCATAGAGTACTTTCCCCTTATTCTGTAAATATTGAATTTGGGGTGTCCAACTCAGGTTATAGTGGAAAAAGACTCCTAAATATTTAAACTTGGAGACTTGTTCTATTGGGACTCCATCAAGTTTCCACTTATAAATTTTCCAAGATCTAGAGAAGACCAGTACTTTAGATTTCCCATAATTAATTGTCAAGCGATTGAGCTGGCAGTATGCCGCAAAGACCTTTAGGGCCCTAGTTAATCCAACTCTTGAGAACAAAAGGATCACTGCCTTATCCGCATATAAAAGGAGTGGGCAGCGATAATCCGCTAATTGGGGGTGTGACTAATAACATGTGACTCAATTAGGAAAGACCTCATATCACTGATAAACAGGTTAAAAGGAGCGTGGCTAGAATGCAACCTTGACGAACTCCTCTATTTATCGGTACCTCATTTGTGAGATCACCGGCTGGGGTAAGTCTTACCCTGGCTGATGTGCCCTGATGGAGTTGGGTCATAAGGCATAACAGCCTTCTATCAATGCCACACCTTGCTAGTTTCTCCCATAAGATGTTTCTAGGGATACTAACGAAGGCTGCCTATAGATCTATAAAGGCAGCACATAATTGTCCATGAGTGGGGGCAGAATATTTCCTGGCGAGATGGTAGATGATTACAGTATGATCAATAGTTGTGTAATTACATCTAAATCCTGCTTGTTCATGGCCAATCAGATTTGAGCTGAATTGGAATAGCTTGGACAACAGAAATCATTCATAAATTTTCCCTATAACTGAGAGCAAACTGATGTTTCGGTAGTTCGCTGTATCAGATGGGGAGCCTTTTTTGTGAATTGGTACAATCACCGCATCCTTCCATATCCTTGGGATAAATCCTGTGATGTTAATTGCGTCAAAGGTTTTAGCCAAAATTTCGGCCCACCACTTGGGATACAATTTAATAGTCTCTGCCGGAATAAGATCAGGGCCGGGTGTTTTGCCCACTCTGAGCTGTGAGCACTCTGAGCTATTTTATTAATCCTGGATCTGTACGGGGTCACACTGGTAAGTGGTCAGGCTGAAGCTCAACAGATGAAGTGAGCATCTCAGCTAGGGCGAAATATTTCTTCAGGAATTGTTCCCATATTGGCGCAGAAAGAGTCACCAGTGGGCATTTCCTCATTCTTCTATTAATGGGGGCCCAACATTTCTGAGATCTATTGGGTTTAGAAGCAGCAATCGGAGTCTGCCATCATTTTTGCTGCCATTCACGTTTGGCCTGCATTAGGGTCTGTTTATAAACTCTTTTGGCCTGTATGTAAGTAGGTGGAAGAGCCAGAGCGCCAGAGGTTTTGTAATTTCTATGAATAGAATGCAAGAGAAGTCTTGCTTGTTTGCATGGAAGATTAAACCAGGGAGCGCCCATGTTATTCTGCATCCCCTTAACTTTTTGGGCAGGTGATGTAAAAAAGGCGGTGAGGTTTGTTGTAAGGTGATTAAAATGTTCCAACACCATCACAGGGTTGTGATCATCAGGGACCTCAAGAGGTGAATGGGTACTGATTTCATTATGAAAAAATTCCTGGTATTTATGGGCCAAGGCCTTTGACCATTTAATCCCTTTTATTTTGGTCGCTGAGGCGGTTTCCAGAGGGATTGGGTGGTTAAGGCTCTCGCGGGACCAGTTCAAAGACAATCGGGTCACCAAGGAGAGATGGTCACTAAACTGCCTATTTTCAACTTTAAAGGAGGATACTTTAGTGGACAAATCGGTGGAGATCAGCACATAATCGATGACACTATTAGATCTTTAATCAAGGTGCGTGAACTCGCCTGGTATATCAGGCGGATAGGAACCATTCAAGAGAACCAAATTTAAACCAATAACCATTTGTCGCTCCCACCTTGTTTGCTCTAATGTCCTTAGAGATTCTCATTTTAGCACGTTCTGCATCAAAATTATCCAAACATATAGGTGCCCACCATTTGGACTTAATTAACACTTCCCAGTTTGCAGCTATACAGGCATTGAAGTCACCACCAATTATATAGGAAGAATTGGGGCATTTAGTGTGGCATGACGACAGATGGTCTTCGAGCATTTCCCATCTTTTCCCAAGCTCAGCAGAAGAACCTCCTGGGGGAAGGTAAACATTAGTAATAAGTAATGAGGTCTTCCCACCTGAGATCAAACCAGATAATGCAAAAGGGGGTGAACCCTCACAAGGGTAAGTTTAAGATGTAACTTAAGGGAAATCCCGATCAGGGGACCACCTTTAGGGCAGCCACCAGCCAGAGATGGGGAGACTGGGAGAGTTAAAAGCTCAAAGCCATTTATATTGAGAACCTCTTCCTCCCATGTTTCTTGCAATAAAATAATTTTAAATGAGTTTATATAGTTCTGAAACTCTGGATCTAGTTTTTTCCCTCTCCAACCTGCAATATTCTAGCTAAGAAATGACAGTGATGGTTCTCTAATCTGTCCAGCTGGTAGTCATTTAGAGTTAAAATGAGTAACCTTAGGAATTAAGGAGCAGCCAACAAAAAGTCCGTTATTTTGCTTTGACGAGATGGAGTCTGTGTAGAGCAGGTAAAGATAGGGGTTATAACAGGTATGCCAGGGTGCTGCATTGGTGGGTTTGGTCTGCAGGAGGTAGGTGCTTCCGCTAATCGATCCTGAGGGTGGATCAGTGATATCTTAGAGACGGCTTGGCTTGTGTGACCTGCCTGATCATCAATCATGACGGGACTTGCGTTGGATGTTAGTTCGACAGGAGCAGAAGGAAAAAAGGAAGCACGCAAAATTGGTGAGGAGGAAGGACGTAAGGGGGACGGCTGCATCTTCACTCCCATTCGATCGTCCAGCAAAGTAGACTCCAAATCTGGCATGGAGGAGAACGACTCCACCTCTGGCAACTTTGTGGGAGATTTATCCCTCTTCCCCAAACGGGGGTGAGATTGCAGGTCTATAAGCAGTGACTGATTTTGTTCCTGGGAGGGTGGAGGAATAACCAACTGAGGGGCTGTCATTGCATTTGATGAAAAGGCTTCGTGGGAGGTGGAGCATCTGGGCTCTTGGCTCCACTGGGTGAAGGGATCCTTTTGGCATAGAAGTCTCTGTTTCAGGAGATCAAGTCTTTCAAGAATGGCCTGTTGTTCCTCGGGAGGGAGTTTACTGTAAGAGATGATGAGATTCTTCTCTTCGGCGCTGTCCCATCCATTTACTGTTGGATCATTTCCCACAGTCTCTGGGGAAAGAACTCTTAGGGTTGTGGGGATCGGTTAAGGTTCCCAATTGAGCGGTTTTGGCTTTATATTAGGAGCAGACACAGTCGGCAAATTGTCCTTATTAACTGAAGTTTTAACTAAAAGAGGTTTGACATTGCTGTCCCTGAAGACTCTTGTAGGAAAGACGTCCCAGAGTGCCATTGAGTCTTTCCATCTGATCACAAGACTGGGGAGTCTAGGTGACTCAAATGAGAGCAGGAATTTCTTTGGCCAAGCCGCATCACTGAAAGAATCCACGGATATAAGGTCAACCTGAGAAAGTGGGATTTGTAACAGATCACGTAGATACCCTTTGGCCATCTTCAGGTTATTCCATTTAAGCTTTTTGACCCATCGGTAGCGAACAGTCAAACGTATTTTATTGGGTTAGAGGATCAAGGATCAACCTGTGTTTCAGGTTGCTTGCTGCTAGCTCTTTCCGAGCTGCTGGAGCAGGGTTCCTGGATTTGATGTTGCTTTAAATCCTCTATAGATTGGGTGGGGTTTTGGTGCAGAACAGGCAGGTCAGTCAAAGCAGGGAGACGGGCTGAAAGGACTTGCGAAAGCATATCCAAATACAATGACGTTTCTTTTATGTTCTTGAAAATGCAGCACAAGGTCCTGATTATTAAATGTATTTGGTCAGACACTGCTCCATATTGTTGTGCATTTTGCTTTAAAGAATCTTGTTCAGAAGAGAACGGAGGCAGTGTCAAAGCGTCTCAAAGGGGAACTTCCTGATATCCTCCCTGTCCTTTCTCCACCTCGCTTTCTCCCTCTGAAAGGGCCCCCGGGAGATGTTTCCTCTCATGAGTTCCAGTCATCAAAGCGTCAAGGAGATGAAAACTGTTTTGTTTTTCCACTGAATTCCTCACTCCCTCCTTCATGTTATGATCAGTTGGGGAAAAGGAATCTATCTTGGGTTGTTTGGATCTTGGAGGGGAGCTGCCCTCATCAGTAGCTCTTGAACGCTTGCCACGGCCCATTGACCCTAATTCACTGTTAAAGTCACAGAATCTTAATCATGAGGGAACCTCCTCCAGGATACTCCTAGATGATTACAAAATACTCCCAAGTAAGCCTCCTAAACATCTGAGGGACGATTGTTGGGAGTTGGAGATTATTATTTAAAAAGGTTGTCTTGCCTGTATCGGTGCGCATTCCTCAGTTTAGTCCAGCCGGCATTTCCCTGTATGGTCACAGCTTCCTCAGCAAAAGAGCTCAGCAAGGTTGTATTATTTATGAGCGTATTACTTACACCCACTCATTAATGAGTAAAATTCAAAAGTGCAAAGTTCAGGATAAGCAGGACTTCAATAGGAGCATATTGATTGAAGTAAAACAGTTAAAAACAGTTAAAACAGTTAAAAAGAACATTTAAAAAACTTAAGCACCGGAGGAGCTCTCTAAGGGAGCTTGACTCTGGACACCATCTTCCCTTCTACCAATTTGGATCCCCATCCTGCAATATTCCAGGAGATAATTTTAATTGAAGAGTTCCCTTGGGAGCCGGTGGATTGTGAGGTCACAATGTTCCTTCCCCTTACATCCTTAGTAACTAGAGCTTCACAATCCACTCCATGGCTACTATAAGATTGAACAGTATTTTTGTCCCCATGTCAATTGTGAATTACACCTTCTAGTAACCCACTCTGGGTCTGTCCATGCCAGTAAATCTGTGAGGACCCATTTAATACAGGAGTATTTCTCTCATTTGTCCAGAGATTAGTGTCAGCTTTCTTATGTATTGCTTTCCTCCCATTTGCTCTCCACCTCCCAAGCCTCGTGTATGCTTTCCTGTTTCCAATTATGACTGGAATTGGATGAATCCTATTGCCAAGTTGTTGGCTGCTTGCTTCCATTTCAATTCTCCCATTCAGTTTTGGTTGAAAATGTCTCTTCACTTGATGGAGCTCTGCCATAAAAATATCAGATCCTTCTGAATTGGAGGTAATCTGCTTCTGTAGATGGGTCATATCTGGGGGCAATTTTGCAGCTTTACAGATCTCAGGTTCAGTTTCCCTCTTTGGTGGCCTTTTTGCCTCCATGCCCAGTTGTAAAGTACTCCTAGTAGCATCTCTAGTTTTTCTGGTATTATTGGGTCTATCCTCCTCCAATAATTTGAAAAGTGCCTTCCTCTGAGGGTAGCTAGCCACCTTCCTCTTACCAGTCTTGCCCTTACTTTTCCTTTTCCCTGTCTTATGGCTTGGTGGTGGTGCACCTTTAGTGGAAGTTTTATTCCTCCTTTTCACCGCTGAATTTGTGGGCGTTCCAGTTGGGGGCTCAGTAGGGACTTCTTTGGTAACTGAGGGAGTCTGGATGACTGCCTCTTCTTGAGCCTTAGAGACATTTGGAGGGATAAAGCTTTGCTGTGCTATGTTCTTTGGGTCCACACAAAGTAAATGTTCCTCCAGAGAAAGACCAGCAATTCTGTCTATTGTATTTGGGGTCAGATTATAGTAGTTAACACTATTAGACCTTAGTGTGCTACTGTCCTCTTTTCTCTGCTGTTCAGTCTTCGTCAGGTAGCCTACTAAGACAATCATGAGCTCTTTAATATCAAATAGAAAGTCTCTGATTTCTGCTAGGTGAGCTAGGTGAGCCTGATTGTGAATGCAGCAATCATCTTTTGTAGGAGCATTGTTGTTTGAATCATTGATGGACTTGAGACTGTCACTCTCTTGCACAAGCTGACTGTCCTTAGGCTCAGTAGTTCCCATCAAGGAGGAGTAGCCTTTAACTAGATTCCACTGGCTCCACCTCTTAACTGGAGGGACATTTCTATGAGGCAAGGTGACTGGAGACGAGTGAAAATCCATAAAGCCCAGCCGACCAAAATCAACATCCAGATTGCTAGACAGATAGCTAGTGTCCAGAGTCTGAGGATCAACTACAGCACTATTTGGTATATCAATTGTAGGATTACCTAGTGGCTGTGAGGTCAGTCTTATGGATAGTGCAATCCCCCAATTTGACAAAGTCAGTGATCTTGACCTGTTTCAGCGGTTTCTTAACAGCACTCCCCTTCTCCTCAGGGTCTGTAGTTGCCTTGAGTGTATCGCCATGAGATGAAATGCTGTTATCTGGTGTTTTAAATAGTCGTTGGGATAAGGCCAATGAGTCCCCATAGCCTTCTGTTTCTTTAAGTTCACTGAATGGAGTGATAGAAGGGAGCAGCTTGTTTTAAATTGATTGCAGCACTGGGGTAAGTAGAGTGATATCCAAGGACGTCTCGGCTCCTTCAATGGGAAGACAAATTTCCTTTACAGCACCAAGCCAGCAAGGTTTCTTTCCAAACAGATCTGAAGTCAGGTTGTTAACAACAAGAAACTTCCAACCCAGCAAAATTCTCAGCTCAGTGACATAACTTGTAGCACTCTTATAGATAATACAAAAGTGGAACAGGTGATACATTTAGGCTACTATAAAAATAACAAAACATTGCTAATATTTGGGGGGCATAACCCTCTTCCTCAGAGGTACCAATAGGTAATAACACAGCAATAGATGGATTTTCCAAGAGTTATTTCTTAGATGTAGAGTCCATGGCAAGATGGAAAAAAGCCAGGCAGTTTACTTGAGGCACGGAGCTTGGCTGTTCTTAGGCTGCATCCCAATTGAAGGGAGGGAGGTGTTTTAATTGTTCCCGTCCTTCCAAAGACATGTCATGGTTCTCATGCACACAATTCAATTTCCAATTGGAAATAATGAGATAGAAGAGGCAAATGGACCTTCAGCAAGACTGCAACACTGGGTAATCTCTCTACTTTTATTTGATCCAATTGGCTACACTCAGTGGACTTTTCCAAATTTTATCCCAATCTTCAAATGAAATGGATGGGCCTTCTGCACCAACCCCCCTCCCCCATTGCTGACAAATCAGGGGCTTTTGGCCTGGACAAGTAACATTGAGGAGAGGTGTGAATGTGTGTACATGCCCTAACTCAGCTAATGGAATGGATTTCAACAGAGGGAAATGTAGGGTGCTACATCTAGGTAAAAAGAATGAATTGCACAGATATAGGATGGGAGACACTTGGCTAGAGAATAGTACCTGTGAAAGGGATTTGGGGGTCTTGGTGGACCACAAATTGAACTTGAGCCAGCAGTGTGATGCGGCGGCCAGGAAAGCCAATGCGATTCTTGGTTGCATCAACAGAACCATAGTGTCTAGATCAAGGAAAGTGATAGTGCCACTCTATTCTGCTCTGGTCAGTCGCCCCCCCTGGAGTACTGTGTCCAGTTCTGTGTGCCTCAATTTAAAAAGGATGTTGGCAACCTCGAGTGGGTGCAGAGGAGGGCGACCAGGGTGGTTGAGGGTCTGGAGGAAATGTCTTATGAGGAACGGCTTAGGGAACTGGGAATGTTTAGCCTTTCAAAAAGAAGACTGAGAGGGGATATGATAGCTATGTTTAAATATTTGAAAGGATGTCATATTGAAGAGGGAACAGATTTGTTTTCCATGGCTTCAGAGACTAGGACTTGGGGCAATGGTTTCAAACTACAGGAAAAGAGATTCCATTTGAACATTCGGAAGAACTTCATGACAATTAGAGCTGTTTGGCAGTGGAATATGCTGCCATGGAGGGTGGTGGAGTCTCCTTCTTTGGAGGTTTTTAAGCAGAGGCTGGATGGCCATCTGTCGGAAATATTGTGAAGGGGTTCCTGCACGGCAGGGGGTTGGACTTGATGGTCAATGAGGTCTCTTCCAACTCTATGATTCTATGATTCTATGATTCTATATGAAGTTTATTGGAGAATTCTGGGATTTGAAATAAAAATGCAAGGAAAGATCCAAGGAACCAAGGAACCAAAACAAATTACACATCCCAGTCATCCCTAGATCTCACAGTACTTTTATCCATATACCACAGTGACAGGCTGATTTTGTTTTCTTGTCTGGTGATAACTGAAACTTGCTTATCCAAATGCTTCAATTTAACAAAACTCTTATTTTGTTGATGAAAGAAATGACCTGATACACTGCAATGCAATATTGTGATCAGAAGCTCACAATATAGAAAGTGTAAAAAGCAGGAAGCAATGCTGGTTATATTACAAATGTTTCAAACAGAAAGCAGCCTATTGTGAATCCCAGCAGTATTAATGCAATCCACATCTATGTTTAAAACATGAAAACAGTTGATCAAATTTTGCACAAAAATGTGGACTTTTTAATATTGCTTCTTTATTGTCACCATCAGCTTCTTCTTGTTTGGCTTAAGAATTCTGAGATAGAAACTAAAGTTGAAGCTTCTTTCTTTCTATGTTCAAGAGAAAGGAAGGAACAATCTTCAAAAGTCAAATAATCTAACTCTCATATTTAGGCGATGTACTCTATGTATGCAGAAAAATACCACAGAATGGCATTTAGCTCTTTGTAGATTGTGTGTCTCATTAATATTTATAGACCATGCTTGTTCATTTTCCATTTTGTAAAAATGAAAACAGCTGTGAAAAAACTACTTTGAACAAACTCTCTTACATTCATTATATATGTCACTGAGCATGCAAACTTCCAGATAGCATCTTGGAAAACGGGAGTCTAATAAGAAAAGATTGCATTGTCTCTTTTGATATTTTGGTTTCAGAACTGAATTAGGTTAAAAATACAACTAACCTGCAGCAATATGCAAAGAGCTGAAACATGTTTGTTGTGTTTTAAAGAAGTATATTTTTCCCTCCCCTGAAGAATTTTTTCTAGCTTTCCTAATCAAATGTTGGCAGCTTAACATGCCAGGAAAATATAGTGCATATGTACTGCCAAATCCTTGATGTAAAGATAAACTCTGTTTTCTCATAGCTGCTCTTAACAAAGCCATTGTTTCATAATCAGGAGATCATGGTGAAATGTTCTTTTACTTCAGTTGTTCTTTATTTTTTCAGTCTGAATGGACTGACTTTCAATAGAGTCCTACACGTGTCAGCCAGAAGCAAGAATGCCAACTTATGTTCCCCGGGAAGGCATACTAAAGCCATAGAACACCACAAACCACCCTTTTCCCCCTAGGGCTAGAGAGAGAAGGACTTGTGAAAAAGATCACCACAAAGGAGGCTAGTTTTTGGATTAAATTTGCATATGCTAATTAAGATCAGTTAGCACACACATAAACATGATTAAGCACTGTAGTTAAAGTATAGGTTCCGTCCAGCTTACTGAAGCTTTACAGTTGTGACTATTTGTACCCTCCTCCCTACTCTTCAGTCCCATCATTCTGGGTGGGGAAATATATTTTATAGAGAAATTAAAGACTAGCAATCTTTGGATTCATTTGCTGTATCCTGTTTGCTATGAGTTTCATCGTTTAGCAAGTTGTCCTGTGGAAGAAAGAGTAGGAGTTGATTGATAAATTTAAGACACCAAGACAAAAATGAAGTATTAAATAATATACGTGATCCAAACCTCTTAGGAAAAGGTAAACAGGACATTCCTAATAAAACAACAAACTACTAACACTACATAACAAAACATACCAAAACAAAGTAAAAGCAAATAGAGTGATGCCAGCTTGGGCAATGCCCATAAACTCAGGCAAGCACTCACAGTCTCTGTCTCGGTTAGTCAATCAGCATGAGTGAAGTGCAGGTTAGAGAGAGGGGGAAGAGCAGGCAAAGATGAGCACTTTTGTAGAGACTTAAGACTGCTACTGCACTTCAAACAGCAACCACTTTTTGTTTTGAATAACCTTTTGCCCTCCCCCAGTCACGTGGTCGCTGAAGTGATTCAGCATTCTGCACTTGGGCGTTTTCTCAAGAACCGTTTTCCCTGTCCACACTTTGCTAAACCACTTTTGGTTCCAATTTAGTCCAACATTTTCCCATTATCTGGTTCAATTTCAGAAATTATTAGGATAATGTCATGCTGTTGTTCTTCCATTCAAAGTAATGTAGCTAATTTTCTGGTTCTCCGTTTAGATTACTTACAACGTGGCACTTTGATTTTGATAGCCTACTTCCGTGACAGGAAAAAGCAAAATTGTAACCAAAAGAGGGATAGAAGGACCAGAGAAGTCAGCGGAAATGATTACACTGCAGGATAATTTCTTTTTTGGCTTTTCTGATGGCAGGATAAGGCATACAGAGGGGGAAACCTGGAAAAAAATGGTGCATGGTGTCCACAGTTTGAGCCAAATTGCTTCAAAAAGCGGTCTAGAAATCAGTTTTAAAAAACACCACCCCTGGTGGCCGTCGCAAGAAAATCCGACACAGCAGCCAAAAAGGGGTGTGGCCAAGGGGTCTCTGTGGAAAAAGCAATTGGAAATGCAGTAAGTGGTTTTTAAGGTGATTTGACTTTAAGCAAAAGGTTATTCAAAACCTAAGTGCGGTAGGGCTCTTACTGATAAAAAAAGACAAAATTCATTGGTTCATAGTTCCAGGCGAGGTCCAGTTTACATTAACTCTTTTTCCTGCCTTCTGCCTTCTGTCTTCTCTTTTTCTTTTTTTCTTTTGTTTGAGTTAAAGTGTTTTAAATTTTTTTGTTATGTGTTTATACGGCTGAATTGATTGTTGTTTATTAGTTTGTTGTGAACTGCCCGGAGTTCCTTCGGGAAGACGGGCAGTATACAAGCCTTAAAATAAATAAATAAATAAATAAATAAATAAATAAATAAATAAAAAGTCTGGAATTAAGATCTTGCCATATTACTCAAAACCAGGCCTTCTCATTGTCTGCTCCTACACTTTGGAAGAAACTGCTTAGTGAGATGCACAGTCCCTGCCTGCCTTTGTGAGAGCCCTCAAGACTCTGCTCTTCAAAGAGACATTCAGTGACCGCTCATGTGTTTCTATTTTCTTTTCTTTCTTTTTCTTTTTTGTCAATTTGGTTGTTTTGGTTGTTTGAGTCCTGGGGTTATAAGATTGCCTTGTGGGTTATTTTTAGTTTTTAAACTGTCTTAGTTGTTTTGGTGATTATTGATTATTTTATTGATATCTAATTTGATTATTTATACCCTTATAATTTTATATAGTTTGTATTCTGTGACTGCTGTAAACCACCCAGAGTACCTCTGGAAGATTTGCAGTATACAAATAAATAAATAAATAAATAAATAAATAAATAAATAAATAAATAATATTCTGACACCCTTTTCTCAAGATCTAACAAGAAAACATTTAGATTACATAATCGTTAGCATCATCTATCATCAATTTGATTGGAATTGGGATCTTCCATATTCAGCATTTCACAAAGATATGAAAATTTCTCTCTTGGGCGTGGGCGTGGGTGTGTATAGGCTGCAGCTGAGGATTGAAAGCGGTTCTCCCTGGCGTTCCATGTGGTTTCTTGCTTGTTTTAACTCTTCCTCTGCCTGGAAGTTAAAACAAGCAAGAAAACTTGAATGGAGAGGGAGAACTTGCTTTCACTTCTCAGCTGCAACCTACACGGGTATGCACCGTCATGTGCACGTGCGCGCATGCACGCACACACACACACACCTCCTGACTTGGCTTCCCCTGCTCCTTGCACACACACACACACACACCATGTAGGGAGGCATGTGGAAGCAGTCGGACCTGGCAGGTCAGTTTCTGTAGATCCTGGGGGGGTGCAGAAAGATGCACACCAGTGGCACGACCTAGCAGGACTCTTTCTTGAGGTGCGAGGAGTGTTTAGAAAAGTGCACCGGAGTGGCACAACCCAGAAGGACACTCTCTTGAGGTGCAAGGAGAGTGCACAAGGTGTGAGTGAGCAGCACAACCCTACAGGAAGTTTTCAGAATGAGCAGGAACCCCACCCACCAAGGTGTTCCCACATTATGGATTTTCCTATTTCGCAGTTGTTTAAGACCCCGAACCACTGCAATAAATGGCTATATCTATATATATAAATGTATATCTATAATAAAACAGGTATCTGCTAGTTGATTTATAGTCTGTTGATTACTCTCCCAAACTAACATCATATATCCAATTAATCTAGGTTTTTCACAAGGTGATATCTTTAATTTTAAATCCTCTGTTTCAAATATCATGCCACTCTTTTTCTGGCACTCAAGGCAGTTTGGCGAGCTCACTTTTCTTCTTAAAATATTAACAGCTGCTATACTATCAGGCCTTGTGGTTTTACTCAAATAAAGATCTGGAAGTTGAGTCATGGCAACTGGACTGATTTTTCTTGAGTCCAGCTGCCATTACTCAGCTTGTACGATATACCTGGATGACTGCTTCACAGACATACTCTAATAAACGAGTTTACCAATAGCTTCTTGGTCCATCTTTCACTTTCTGTCGGAAATACTGTGATGGGAGTTCCTGCATGGCAGGAGGTTGGACTGGATGGGCCTTGAGGTCTCTTCCAACTCTATGTTTCTATGGCGGTTACTTCACGTACCTCTCTCACCTCAGTGCCGCCCCGCTGCAGCACAGTTATGCTTCAAAGTAACTTGACGTACCTGCGAAGTCAAGTCAATGTTGCCCCAACCCCGACCCCTGAACAGCGCTCCAAGCGGGCTGACAGATTCCCTTCCCAGACCTCTGGAATCTTTTCAATCCGCCTCTTGATGCGAAGCAAGGGGACGTGTGTCCACTCTGGATTCAAAGTGTATAACCCCTCGTTCCCTGTTTTCATGCGTGCTGCCGTGTGCCGCCTTCTGTTAACCGAAAAACCGAAATATCGATTTTTCGGCAGTCCATTTAGTCTCCAGTTATATGGTTTACAGCCCTGTGTTATTAAAAACCAGTGTCATTCTTTTCAATGCGGTTCTCCCTCGTTCCCTTCCGGCAGATGGCGCATCTGTAGTCCGCCAAATATGCCTTCCAAACCCTGGTATCAGTGCCCGCCATGCGGCGGCGTTGTGGTGCATTAGACTTTTTCGATGTTACTGGCGTCTCTGTGAATGGGTCCCCATGACGAAGCTTCCTTTTTGGTTCCCGTCTGATTAGTACTGTGGTCCATTCCTGATTTTTTATTTTGCCTACTGCCGTCCCTTCATTATGCATCCTTAGCCCTTTCCTTTTTACCAGTACGCTTGCATTTGTAATTATGGATGTTGTTCTACATGTCTCACATTTCAGTGGACCTCCATGAAGTTTTACTCATGTAATCGCCAGTCCAGTGCACGTCACCTTTTCTTTATCCTCCTGCTCACGTCTGCACCTATCCCACAGTACTGCCTAGCATAAATTACGTAATGTGATTCCTGGAAACAAAATACATTGAATTTTAACCTTGCAAATCCATTGTGCTCTGCTTCCTGTTCTGCTTCTAATAACTATAACCCTCTTATATCTTATTGAGCAACATTTCTGGTAACTGCTCATTATACAGGTAGTAGGTTGCACTATATTAACAGGCTGTGCACATCTCCAGCAATAAAATTATTTAACAGTTAGGCCACAACTGACCTAAGAGATGCACCTAAAATTTGTTCTGGTAAACAATTTTTAATACTGCCACTGTGGAGAGCATTGTGGTTATAGTGACGTTCCGTTGTATCATATAGAGAAATGGTTCAGAACTTCTGATACTGTGGATTTCAAAAAAAAAAAAAAAAAAAAAAGCTGTGGGAAGACCCCATTTTTCTAACTCTTTGCTTCTCCTATGGAACACGCTCTCTGACAGTTCGGCTATCGGCTCCGCCCCAACCCTACACTGGCATGAATTTCTTTTGGTTTCCATGGGGTGCGGGATTAAAATGTCCTGGCTCAAATAAGAATTATGCAGTTCCCTTCTGGAGCTTAAGAATTCTCCCTGGTGGGTTATTTGCAACTGCTTCCTGCGTGTACAGCTTTCCCCACACACACTAGGAAGTAACCAGCACAGGAAAAAAAGCACACTGGCCGCTGCATCTCTGCTTCAGCGAGCACGCTGAGGCTTGGATTTTTGAACTGTTCGCGTTATCCATGTGACATTTCTAGGCCGATTTTCCGGTTTTCCCTTTCCATCTTCGGTATTTAAAGCTGCGCACTGGCTTTCACTGGTACCCGGTAACGATACTACTGTTCAACTTCGCATAAATTAAAGTTGAATCACACTTTTCAACACCCCCCTTAAGGGTCTCCCCCCCCAGCCACTCTTAAACACTTATTTACAACATGAACAATGCCTTCCCTTCTGTTTTGCTAATTGACTCTCTGGCCTCTGATTCGGCCAAATGGGAAAAACAACAGTAACTCTGATCTTATCTGCCTCTCCCATCCGTTCCTGACATGCAGCCTGCTGTAAAATGTAATTTTCACCTCGCCACAGACATATACTACCTTTTCTTTTAACAACATGCGTAGTTGAACTGAGTTCTGAGGAATAATCTTGCCATTTTCAGTGTAGATAACTACCCAAAAGGCAATTTATTTTCTGCAAGCATCTCAGCATCTACTTATTTTGCAGCAGGCTGCAACCTTCAGAATTATAGATAGCAACCTCCCTAAAGCTGTGCTTTGAATAACTCATTGTTCATAGGAAGACCTTCAAATTCCTCAGGTGGTCCTTATGGTTTGTACTGCAGAAAAACAGTATTAAGTAGAGCAGGCCCCGGTAGAAGTTACCGCAGCCATAATGTCTGGACACCTGCCCCCTCCCTAATTGATCCTTCTCCGTGATTGGTCAGCCAATTGACCAGTTCCCAGGGGCTCAGAACTGCACATTTTCCACACTCTGGAGCTGTAGGGCAGTCCTTCTAGGTCTGTGCGCTTTCCTCTAGGCCCATAGGACATTAAAGTTCAGTTAAAGCACTTAAAAATATGGCAGAGTGGATGGGGAGGTTCTGGATGGCGCATGAAATAAGGGCATTCCTTGAAATTCTTATAGGGAACCATTTCGGACTGGTCCTTTTCGTAGCCGGCGCACGCCAGAACGAACATGCGTTCCAGCGTGTGGCAGAGCAGCTGGAGCTCCAGAACTACTACAGAACATCAAGGCAATGTCACTCCAAATTCAAGTGCCTCCAGCAATTATTTAACCAGGCGATGCTGGACTTTGGCCCTAATCTGCGGGCGGAGAACAAGCCCCCTTATTGGGACGAATTGCACATTTTGTGGCAGCAGTCCAACCAGCCGCACCCAGGGCATGCGTTTCCGGCAGGTACTATTTTACTTACCTCTCCCCTTTTAAAATTTCTTTTTCTCCACAGAGTGGCTCCCCCCCCCCCGTTTCTCAAAGTATTCAAATGCAAAGCAGGGAAGTCTCAACAGAACAAGAGAGGTCAAAAGGTACCATTTAGCAAAGCACTGCTAATTGTTCGACAGCTGCTTTTGCATATAAAATCCATACCAGTGCAAAGTTGTTCTCCTGACTTTTAATGGAGGTCAGACTGCCACACTTAAACTGAGTATTTCTGGGCATGACCACTACTAACTGACCAGTACATTGGATATAATAAATGCAATTCTCATGTAAGTTACTGATGCACAGGTAACAAAAATATTACACACAGCTATTCAAGTTGCCCCTCTACTCTTCTTATAAGTAGTACAACATCAAGTTCCAGACCCAAACAGGAAGCAACCAACCACTGTATCTTGTTACCAGGACTAGTCTGAACAGTAATCACTACTACTTGTTTTAGAATTTACATCCTAAAATACTTTTAATTTTAACTAAGTACAATACAATCCATACATATAAAGAAGGTTTACTGCTGCAACTACTGCAATGAACTTAAATACTGAAGTTTGAATGTGTGGATTATCAAATATTCTGCTAAGTTAACATCTATATCATTATTTCTGGACACAAAAAGAGAGGAAAAGTTCTGGAAGCTTCTTAAGTCCTGCCTCCCCATACGTGTTATATTTCAAGAAGTTCAATTTAACTTCCACAGAAATTAAAGATACGCTGCCAACCTCCCATCACCCAAGAAGTACTTTTTACATAAGTAATAATTCAGTAATTTGGATGTGC